>VZTT01000016.1:9000-35546 GCA_013400855.1 Buphagus erythrorhynchus
AAGGGCTGAAAAGTGTGTGTTGTGTCTTTTGGGATTAAGTTCTACACTGTTGTTCTTTATATTTGGACTTTCAAAGAATCTGATATAATTTCTTTTGAATAAACTGAAAGAGTGGGGTGCTGTGAAAAAATATTACAATTACAAAAGAAGAAAGACTTGGAGGAAGTTGGAGCACAATATGTTTAAATATTGCATACACTCAGTGAAAAAGGAAATACATGGAGAGGAGGCATCATGTCTTATCTTCAAATTACATCCATGCTTTAGGTTTTTGCAATGCTTTCTGCAGGACAGTAATGGAAGATATGCACAGACTATCTTGCAGTCACAGGTGGTAGATGACATACAACTTTATTATTTGCTGCCACTTAACCTTCAATATGGGAAAAGGCAGCTGCTTAAAACCTTAAGCCTAAATACTACCCTGGTTGTAGCTTCTTGCTCTGCCCCAAAGCTGCACTGGTTGGGCTATGTTTTCCACTTATGGTGTAGGTAGAAATGTAAACTCTGACCTGCTGTATGCCAGCATTTTCACTGTTGGTCTCTGCCAGAAAACAACAGCAGTCATGAGGCTTCTATGCCCTGCAGAGTCAGCAGCATCTTCTGCTGATGCCTGTNGCAGCTTCTGCTTATGCCTGAAATACCATTTACCATTTGCTAAATGAAGGCCAGTGAAACCCTCTTTCTGAAAGATATTTGAATCCAAGATAATCTGAAAAGACGTGCTTTTGCAAAGGGACTAAAGAGTGCAGCTATTGGTGCTGGTTTGTTGCCTGTGTACTGGCTGTGAGCAGCTGCCAGGCAGCAAATGGGGCAGCAGGCATCAGGAAGCAAATGGAAACCCTGTGGGCAGCTTGCAAATCAGCAGTACATAGTCATAACCAAGTCTTCCCTGGAAAGCAGATGGATTTGAGGTTGGGCTTTTGCTTTCATTTATTTTTCATTTTTCATTTTTCATTTTCATTTTTCATTTTTCTAAACNCTGTATGCCAGCATTTTCACTGTTGGTCTCTGCCAGAAAACAACAGCAGTCATGAGGCTTCTATGCCCTGCAGAGTCAGCAGCAGCTTCTGCTTATGCCTGAAATACCATTTACCATTTGCTAAATGAAGGCCAGTGAAACCCTCTTTCTGAAAGATATTTGAATCCAAGATAATCTGAAAAGACGNTTAGGGAAATGGGACTTTGGAAATCGGGGTAAGGGGCAGGGAGATTAGTAGTACTACATCACAGAACTATCCAAGTCTTATCATGGTTCTCCTGTTTGGGCAAAAGGTAGATAAGGAAGACATGTCCAGCTGCTCATTCTGAACTGCAGACAGATTGCACTCCAGGTAGAGAAATCATCTGAATGGAAATCAGTAATTAATTCTTTATTTCCCTTCATGTAACATGGAGTTTGGTCTTGCTATTTTACACGCAATTGCCATGTATACATACCATAATGTTTCAGGATACTCCCCAGACTGTAACCCTTTTATGTCAGCTCTAGGTAGGAGAAACAAAATCCATGGTAAGAAATTAATAAATGACATTACAATTACAAAGTTAAACTTCTAGCACTGGGACACTTGTCTATTATCAGAGGTTGCATATTTTTGATCAAAAGCATGAATTTGCATACATTTGTTTGAGCAGATAATGAAGTTTGAAATATAGCAAGTTTAATTTTGCCATATAGTAAAAAACTGACATATCTGGTCCAAGACTACTCAAATTACCTGCATTGAGGGAAACCAATTTATTCTTTTCTGTTAGATGCCTGAAAAGATAAATTCACTGACCCTGAAAATACCTCTTTTTATTCTTGCCCACATCCATAATCCTCCCTTATAAATAGATGAAAGTCATAATTAATATGCCACTGGAGAGTTTTCATTATTTCTTCAGAATTACCTCTTAATTTACTACATTAGCCTGATTAAATAATGAATTTGTCATTTCCAGTTTTTCCTTAAGAATATGAAATATCTCATTTTTGATCAGGCAATACTAAACTAAACTGCAATTGAGGAAGATATTTTGGCCTAGATCCCTTTTCCTAAAAACTCTTTTCTTAATGTACACCTAAATAGCACCTAAATAATGTACACCTGCAGACCTTGCAGCCACAGAGCTGGAAGCAAAGCACAGTGGCCCAACAAGCTGCCCCCCTGCACTGAGAGCCACAAGAGAGGAAATGCACTATAGACCACAATGCCACTGCTGGGGCACAGCAATTTGATTCTTCACAGAAATTTGTACCCATCTTGAAATGATGGGTTGAAGTGCACTAGAGATGTCCCATCACATTCCTGCAGTAGTGATCCTTTCCGTTAACTGAAGGAGGAGAAAACCCAGATTTTTTTTTTCTTTTTCCAAAAATTCCATAATTTTCTATGCATTAGTGGCAAAAAACAAATCCTTCCCTCACTTGTGTGTGACAGAAAACTTTGATGGTTTTTGCATTCAGTTTTTGAGAACTGTGGGTGATGTTTGCATTATTGCTAAGAAAACACCTTTAGTAATTAATTACAGTATTTTCTTCTAATTTGTCTGTAGCAAATGAGAAAGTATCATATTCTTCCCTTTTCCTCTGTCAGGGTAATCTGGTCTTCATTCCCTGCAGTCTTTCCCATTTAACCCAAAAGGCTTGGTTAAGTGTCACATTCACTGACTGAGTGTATTAATGTGCTCAGTAGCCTAATTTGTGTAAAATATGCACTCATTGCCATTAAAGTGCCAACCTGTGCTCCTTGTAGCAGCTATACTTGGAAAGAAGATGTGGGTTCCTCCTTGGATTCAAGGTTGAAGGTATCATAATTGCCATAGGTGGAAATTTTCTGAGGCCTTTGGAAATGTTTAGTGACCAGACTGTATGCNAAGGTTTAGTGACCAGACTGTGTGCCTGTATGGGAACACAGACTGGCAAAAAGTGGCTTGTTCTGCCCTGAGGACACTGATAAAATCCTGAGAGAGGAACTTGGTCAGTCACTGGAGTTTGAATGAGATGGAGACTGATGTGTATAGATATGTATAGATAGATAGATAGATATGATAGATTGAGAAAGCCAAACCAAAAATAACCATGCAGCACTGAAATTCCTAGAGAACAGACAAATTCAAAGTCCTTCTCCAGAAACTATTAAAGGAAAAAGGTAAGAGGGAGTGAACTGATACAAAACCATGTGAATTTGCAGCACAATGGCCATGAGCCCACAAAAGGCAGCAAGTTCTCTCATGCAGCTGTTTCCCTGGGACACCAGGGCTGTGTGCTTACCCCTCCAGTGAGTGGGAAGGTAATGGAGATTTAGGCTCATCAGAAAATTGAACAGGATAGCTAGAAATTAAGTATTAAACTCTTTGCTACTTACTTAGTTACTTGAAGTCCAAATGTGGAAGAAAAATCTCCCATAGGACTTTCATTCTGTCTCGTGTGTGCTGACTTTCATGTGTCTTAAATTACGCTCCAGTGAGGCTGCCCCAGAGCTGTCAACGTACCACCACTTGCTTGTATCTGTGGAAAATAAATCACTATTTTGAAAGCCAGAACACTGTTAGTTTAACTCTTACCTCTTTTCCTCTCTTCATGTCCTACACTGTCATCCTCGCCCACTCCTCCCTTCACAACTTCTGAGTCTGCAGCTGATTTCAACCAATCTGGAGAGAAGAGGCAGAATTCCCATTAATAGTTAAAGGCATAGAAATTTTGTGAAAATCAGCAACTCAGTACTGAGAGAAGCCTAAATTAGCTGTTGGCTCTTGTGCCAAAGAGAGGCGGATGGGAGCCTGCAGTGCTCCTGCCCAAAAGGGCAGCTTGGTGATTGTACCTGGCTGCCTTTCTGCAAGGGCCTTTCTTTCAGGGCTCTGGTGGCTGAAGGGATGAGTGCAGAGCTGGCTTGATGCTGCAGCAGCAGGCAGTACCATGGATCTTCAGGAGCCTTTTTCCACTTGCAGCTGGAGGACGTGATCTCACTGTTCTGCAACATAACTGAACAAAAGCCTGAGAGGAAGCCACAACTCCCTCATCTTTTCCTTGTCTATCTCCTACTTCTGCTTCATCCCTGAGTGTGAAGCACTGCTATTATCCTTCCTGTTTTTTAGCAAGAGAGAAGTACCCTTATGCTTTCCTTTTTTCTATATTGATGCACTGAAATTAAAGGTGAAAATGGATGCTACTGGACTTCCTGTCCTAGGTTTCCTAATGTCCTAGAATTGTATAATTTTGATCTTTCCAGCACAGAATGTGCTGTTCTTAATTTTTTTGACCATGAATGCAGCTCTTGTTGAAAGATCACTTCAATGAGATCCTGTGAGTATTTTTGTGGTAAAAGCATTCCCCTCTTTCATAATTTTAATTTTCGTCTTGAAAGAAACGTTGATTTTCCATCTAGCTTTCCTTAGAAGCTACCACTCAGCCCTAACAAAGAAAAGAAAAAGATCAGGGAGGGGAAACCCATAAAACTGAACCCCTGAATATCGACACTTTTAGATTATTTTAATTTTTATTAAAAATCCACACAGGGTGACTACACAAGTGATACTGCCTTGCAAGCCTATAGGAACAGCTCCTTGGCTAATGCTCATGAGTCTGAGGAAGGAAACCAGGCAACACACTGTGAAATGCTGACCCTGCTGCTTGTCTCCATGCCATAAGGCAGCAGAAGCTCGCACTGGCACTTGGACCTGGAAGCTCCTTTGCCCAAGCCCACTGCTGTTTACAGAAGCAGTGCTTCAGCCCTGACCATTAACGCTGTGCTCGTGTCAGGTGACAATGCTGCAACCTTGTAAACCTGGGCCCAGCACAAACACTCTGGGGACAAAAACATTGCAGCATTTAAGTGTAAAAAAGATTGTTTGATGTGCTTTAATTTACTGGAAGTGAGTAAAAGGAATTCCACTTTTTTTTTTTTAAGTGAAATTTGGCTGTAAAAAGTCACAGTTCTGTCTAGTCTGGGCCACTGACTTTATCAGGGTGAATTCATCCCATACAGAAATGTTGTTAGAAGCCTGTCAATACTCTTTGCTTACCGTGTTAAATTATTTGATAATTGTATCTTTAACTATTTATCTTGGCAGCCTGTCTTTAGCCCAATAACCTTTTGAGTCAGATTTTCTTTCCTGTAATCCAGTTTAAAGCTCCTTTTCTCCATTGTCCATCTTTTCTGCTGAGTCCTCAGGTTTACAGGCTGAATCATTCCTACTTGAGGTTTCTATTCATTTTTTGCTTTGTTTGTTCAGCTAATTTAAGCAGTATGTTCCTCTTTCATTTGTGTACAAGAACTTAAAATTTAAGTTCTTGTACTTAATTTATGCTCTTGTTAATTTACTGTGAGATTTTCCCACTTCATCATCTATATAACCTGTTATGTAATTCAATCCTTCTCCAGTGCTTTCAGTTGGTTTATATGGAAAAACTGTGTAGGGGATGTGAATGATCCAGAGCTTCAAAAGCAAATTCTTGAATATTAATGACTCTGCTTTTTTATCTCCAGGATGATAGACTGACAATATCCGAGTCTGAAATCCTTCCTGCTAGTAGGTTGCCATCACTTCAGCTTGCCATTAGTCATGCTAATTTGATGACTTCTAGTTTAAATGTTTTCTTGTTTGTTTGTTTGCTTAGTGCATCTTTTCCCTCCTTACCCTCCTTACCCTCCTTTTTCTTTTTTTGTTTTTGATTACCCTTTTAATCATTTGATGGATTAACTAGACAAGAATTCTTCTGGCTTTCAGCAAACGCTCCATTTTGGAAGCGTGATCCAATAGGTACATAACACAGGCATGGGACCATTTGACCCTGTTAAGAGTTGTATAACTTAGCATGTCTTGTACTTTTGTGCCCCCTTTTTTCTACCTTCTGTAAGGTGGCAGGTGGTCCACAAACCTAATCTGAACCAGTAGACAAAAGTTATTTTGGACCTTAACCCAGTTTGAGCAAATGATTGCTGTCCTTCACTAGCACTCTTTAACACAAAAGGACCCCCAACCCCTGTCTTGTAATCTCCTGGTGTGCAACAGGTCAGAGCACCAACTTCAGTCTCATAATTAAATGAGTGTGTCAACAAAATATGCCTTTGTTGCAAAGGGAAGCATAATAATTGAAGTAGTTAAAGCTTTCTGTGTAAAAGCAAACAGACAACCAATGAAACCAATTTTTGCTTCTTCTAGATCCATGAGGACCTCCAAAGCAGAGAACATGGAGATTGTTTCCCATTCCCATCTTCCTTTTGCAGATCCATGTGCAGATCTATGATTATGTGCCACATCTTTCTCTGTGGAGGTTCAGGACCAGCCACCCAAAATGTGTTTTTGCTGCCTCACTGATTGATTGCTATCTCCTCTAGACAAATATTAGTAATGAATTATCAGCAGCCAGTGTGCTACAACTGAGAACGAAATGATGGAGAATGAAGGATTCAATAAAAGATGCATTCCTCACTGAGTGCCAGCTCAAAGCTGCCAAAGGGAGAGGACACAGGATTTAGACCTCATTTAGCCACAGTCTTGTGGTCACAAGTTATGAGAAACAGGACACTCCAAATGGAGGACTCTTTAGGAAATTATTCATAGATAAATATAATTAATATTTATATTAGCAATGGATATTCAATTAATATTTTAATATTATTAAAATTATTACTGTAGTTACAAATGGAATAGAACTAATCCAATAAATTACTAATAAAGCAGTGTAGTAGATGGTGGTTGCAACACTGCTGCAGTTGGAGAGCAGCTTTATAGCAGCCTTCTAGGGTAAGACAAGGAGGAACATTTGACAAGGGACAGTGGGTTTAAAGTGGGTAGGTTTAGGTGAGATACTAGAAAGAAATTATTTACTGTGAGAATGGCGAGACATTGGAACATGTTGCCCAGAGAAGTGTGGATGCTCCATCCCTGGCAGTGTTCAGGGTCCGGTTGGACAGGACCCTGAGCAGCCTGGTCTAGTGGAAGGCTCCCTGCTCAGGATATTTGAAACTAGATGATTTTCTAGGTCCCTTGCAACACCACCCATTCTATGATTCTATGGCTTAGTCTGCTCTTGAGGACGAACAGCCTGTCTCCCAGTTCAGACAGAAAAAGAAAAGCATTTAGGAGTGAAAGATTAAGCCAGTTTTTACCCTTTTGGAGGATTCAAAGGACCCATTGGCTACAAAAGCTGTGCTATCAGTTCAAAAAGGAAGCATGGGTGAAGGCAGAAACTGTCATCTCATCAGGAAGTAAACAGCAAATCCACTGAATAATGGAATGAGGGAACTTTCTCATGTTACCTTCGTATAAGCAGATCAAGCATACTTTTGCTTTTATTTTTTCTGCCTACATCTTTCATAAACATTTGTGGTTGTGTTGTCTGCTTTGAATATTATGAATAAATGCATGTTTGTGTTTTTGCTTAGCCTGAGCTGAAGGAATTACAGACATCCCTCTCCCTGGCCTGTGGCAGGGTCAGCCCCAACCCTAGACAGATGATCTGTCTCCCCTGTGTCTTTCTCACTGCATCCAGAAGTGCAACACTGCAACAGCAATGTTGGTGCTCCCCATGGCATGCTATTTTCACCCCTGGTGTCCCAGAGCTCTCGTTTTTGTGGACCTCTGAAACCTAAGGCTAACACTGATGGCACCTGGAGACTGTGGACTCAGCACCATGCATATGACAAATTGGAAAAATGGTTAGGATGAATGTCATAGGTGCAGTGCTGTGCCCCTCTTGGCATGCCTTTTCCAGCCCCAGTGTCCCTGGAGCTATAGTCTTTGTGGCTTCCTGAAGCTTAACCCTAATGGCAGCTGGGAGCTGAGGATGAGGTCTCCAGCAGCACTGGTTTTCCTGTTTGGTAAAGTGTGGAGGCAATGATGTTGGTGCAGTGGTGTGCTCCCTATGGCATGCCTTTTCCAGCCACAATGCTCTTGGAGCTGCAGCTTCTGTAGCTTTGTGATCTCTAACCCTAACCCTAATGACAGCTCAGGGCTGAGGCTGAGGTCCCCGCCATCTGTGTGTCCCAGATTACAAAGGGGTGAACAATGATAGTGCACAACTGTGCACCTCTTCCCACCTCCAGGGTTCTTGGAGCTGTGGGCTTTGTGGCTCTCTGAGCCCTAACCCTAATGGCAGCTGTGGCTGAGCTTCCCAGCTCCACGGGTGGCCCATTTTGCAAGGCTTGTGCTCTATGACTGGTACGGGATGCTGAGTGGGGCAATGCACTCTGCCAGTATTCCTCACTCCAGACCTTTCTACCCTTGGCATCCCATGTTTCTGGGTACCTTAGCCTCAAGCCCAAAATTCCATTGATGGTTATGGTTAGGATTTCCAGAGGCCCAAAACCTACAGCTCCATGGACAGTGAGGTTTTTGACATCTCATTCTAAATAAGAATCATTCTTTTAGTGGAGATGACTTTACTTTGGGTTTACTTTGTTGCTTGATGGAAAATTCTTTTTAAGATACTTATTGTTTAGCTTCCCATTAAAAAAACTCTTACTTGTATACTGCCATATAACAAATTTTAGGGATAATTGAAAGTAACAACTTTAAGGCGCTGCCTTATATCTTTGTCTTTCCTTTATCCTCTGCTACAATTTATAATAAACTGCTATTGCAAAGATCTAAGGCATCCAGAAGCAGTAATTAATTAACATGCATAAAGGTTATTTGAGGTGTGTGGGGGAGGAACACATGCTTCATATCTTTGTATATCCACCAAGCCACTAATGCATGTACAGGCATTTTGCAGAAGCAGCCAGATGGGTGAGTACCTCAAAGTGCTTTATTTGCCTCACAAGTTGATGACAACAGCAAGTTGTGACCAGTGATCAGTTAGCCAAAGATGCTTTGTAAGGCTTTTTATTAGTGAATGCTTCTGAGAGATTGAAAAACTCTTGAATGCTGAAGAGCCAGGTTGTGTTCACATCTGGGCCATGCTAATTAACTGCCTTCCCAAGTAATAAAACTCCTAGTGATAGAGTGAGACAAACAGAAATAACAATGATGTGTAGGTAACTCTCCCTTTTGTCCTGGGGTACTTTCCTCATGGCTCATTTTCAGCCATCCCATGGACTTTCTCTATTGCTGCCACCTCTGCCCAGTGACTAGTGGTCTCTTGGAAACCTCCCCCTGTCATCTTGGAAGTCTCACTCTGTCTGACCCTTGCAGCATCAAAACACATTCCATGCACGAAAACAAAGTGTCTCACCTTCTGGCTCCTCTTGTTGGCACAAGATGAAGCATCAGGATGCTGACCTGCTGCAGTGGCAATTTCTATTTTCCCAGACATCCTACCCAGTTCAGTGTCCTTACAGAATGTTGGGGGTTGAATTTTTCCCTTTTCTTTCTGTGGAATTTTTCCCATTGTTATGCTAAGTATTTGGGGCTACACCCAGAAGCTCAGATAGCTAAGGTAACAGTTTCTCTCGAGGAGGGGAGGAGAGGGAAAAGAAGAGTTGGGGTGAGGGGCTTGTGCTCTGGCTCTCTCTCGCTCGTTCTGGCTCGGAGCAGGACGGTCGCTAGAAACTGCTCTGCCACCCTGACGTGGGAGCTGCCTTCCATGGCTGTGGGATCCCCTGGCTTCCCTGCTCAGACACTCTCCTGCATCTCCTACCGCCTTCAGCACATCCTTTTGGAGCATCAGGACTGACCCTGCCCCGGGACCTGTGAGCAGCTTCTCCCCTCTGCCCTTTCCCATTTTGGGACACAGACGCCATTCCCTGCAGCGCCCCTCCAGCCACGTGGGATCACCGAGAGCTGGCAGGCAGCATCAGAGGGGTAATCACATCACAGAGGAAAGGTGTCNGGGAGCGGCGAGGATTATACTCTCCTTTTCAAAAAAAAGAGGCCCCTGTCTCTTTTGGCAGATACCTGTCTTTCAAACCAAGACACAGAAATATCAAGAACTTGTTGACAAAGGGAAAAATCCCAAGTACTGTTGTCACAAAAGTTAAGAGCACTTTCACAGTATAACTGCAAATTTTTTACAGAAAAGTAAAGAAACCATATTTTATAGTAATCTTTTTATGTTTCTTTTTGATAATATCTACTGCATATTGAGGACAGAAGCTATAAATTATCTAAATTTAAGAGGATTACAAATAATTTCAGGAAAAGAAAAGACCTCTGCACATAAAAGAGTATAAAATTAGCAAGGGCCCTTTCATTTCAGCTGATGTATTGTTTTGGTGAGAAGAGTTGTGCTGATCTGAATGATAAAGCTGAGTGATGAAGCTGCTTACTTCAGTTACTGAACTGTAGTTCTAAGATTTTCATGTGTGTACCTCCTCATAGCTGAGATAAAAGTTCGTCTACTCTAGTATGACTGAGGTTTCCAAATACATTTTCTTCATGAGAACTTTGTCTTTTTTTCTTCTCTCTTTTTCTCTTTTTGTCTCTTTCTTTTTGTTAAAGATTTTTTTCCCATCAGGTTCCTCTTGTACCTCCAAATATTAAGAAAATTGAGATTCATAGACCTACCCAGATTCTAAGAAATTTAGAAAAAAATATTTTAGGGATTTTTAAAATCTTCATTCTTTAAAAATTAACTAACTAGCTAGCTAGCTAACTAACTAACTAAAAGATCCCCAAAACCCTAGACTAGTTTCATAAGGAAAATAAATTTTCAGCAGTTTCTGGTAGACATGGGCTAACTTTTTTGTGATTCAGCCATGGCTGATTATTTTTTCATGTGGAAACTGGGCAAAATTCTGTTTTTCATGTCATTCTTCACACCTAGATTAACCACGATGGTTTTAGCTGAGTTTAATTAGTTTCTAGTTTGTTCAGTTCTAAAGAGCTATGAAAACAAAACACCATAAAGGGCCCAACCCCTGTAGAAAGGAAAAAACAACAAGGGTCTTGCACTAATAGCTGTAAAATATTACTGCTGACTTCAGTGTTGCTTTAAAAAAATTCTTGAACTTTTCAAGTCCATATTAATTAAAAAGTAAATAAGTATAATCCTTCTATTCATTTCCCTTGCTGCTCCTTTGCAAGTATTATATTTATACTTAACCATGTGTGTATATTTATATGCACACATACATGCCCATGCCATGTATAATATAATACATATATTATAGAATGTATATTTTATATATCTACATACAACATGTTTGTATTATCACCTGAATAGATTGTCAAAACTCTTTCGTTAAAATTTGAAAACTGGCTTTAGAAGTTCATCCTGGCTACTGATGATCTGGCCTACACAGAGAAAATAGCCAGCAGTTGTACCTATAGCACAGGCTTGGGGATTGGAAAAGAGAAAAGATTGTGTGATTAATACCTGTAAAGTGCCATGACACTTTAAATGAATTCATACTTTGAACAACTCAGCAGTCACCTCTTTTCCTTTTCCAACCACCACTTGGGCTACTTAAGGACCAGTGACATATGGACACAGGGGAAAAACAATGCTGAGATACATGCTCCAGCTTCTCAAGTTTTCTGATGGCTTCCTCTCAACTACACATTGTTTTGTTATGACTCTGGCTTAAAGCAGAATTTTCATGAAAGCCAGCTGTCTTTGTTCTAATGGAATTTCTTCTCAGAGGAGGCTTTCAGTGGATATATACCACCGTGTGTATATACTACCCAGCATGTATTAAAGTATATAAAAAATTATATACTTAATGGTTTGTTCTGCTGGTGATACATATGTATATACCAGTAAGACTGTGGAACCTACCTGAAGGTAAAATTGAGCTGAAAGGGAGCATCCATATATCATATAGTAAATTTTAATGTTGTCTCTATTGGCTAAAAAATTCTCAGGAATAAACCTGATGTGGGAAGCTTTTGATGTAGCCAGAAAGCTGTGCACAAGGAACACCAACCACAAAGCAGGACATTGTCACAGTAGATGCTACACAAGAAAATAAAAACCTCATCACTGAGTTTTTTAAAAGGCAGAGGTAACAGTAAAATGAAAATTTTATTGTATATGTAAGTAGAAGTCTCAGTAGAAGGAACTGAGGTTTCATCTTAAAATGTAACAATTTTCACATTATTTCTTTTTCTCCCATACAATTTTTACTTGTCTTTTCCTGCCCAATCCTCCTGTTACATTTGTCAAGACAAGGTTCTATATTTAGAAGATCTGAACTTGAAACTCTTACTAGTTTTCCTTTTGTATCATTTTGCTGATGCAGTGTTCTTTAAGGGGCAATAAAGCTAGTTATTTTTACGTTACTCATTGATTTCATATAAATGCTTAAAGACAAAGAGATATTGGAAGGGTGAGAAGAAAACCTCACTCCGAGTTAAAAATTATATTGGTTCCTACCTGCATGTAAAAGAGAAGGAAATCACTAGGCTGCTAGGAAAAAAAAGTGATTTGTAAGTAAGCACTAGAAAACAATTTGCAAATGGAGAAATTATCAGTGTATGCTTATGTACATGCAAACTTAAGTTTGTTCCCAAATTGTTCCCAAATCTTCAGAAGACTGTCCTTTCACTATAATGCAGACTGCATGATTTGTTGTGTTAGGGTGGTACTGTAGAGTAAGGGAGAAGTATAAGAGGGATTGAATGAGGGCTGCCTCAAGGTTCCTTATTTTCACTACTTGGCTTTGCAAGCTTATTCAGATTATTTTAATACAGCTTTTGCTTAGTTCTATCAATGTTTGATTTTTTTTAAAGGCATGAGAAAACCACCGTATTACAGAGCCCAGCACATCTCTGTTTTCCATTTCTATAAGTTACACAAAAGTTTTTGTCTCTTCTAGCTTCTATCAGTGAAGACAGTTATGTTTTAAGAAACTTGGAGATCAGATGAAAAATTCTCTCTTGCCCAAACATTTGGCTTTGATGGAGTCCCAGCAGGCTTATGTAAAGATTTTTCACAGTTGTTTTTAGATCTGATAGGGAGTAAGTTCAGTAACTCTAGAGAAAATGGCTGTTTGCCATGCAAGAATTTAGCATTTAAACTAAATCTAATAAATGCCCAGAATGTGATTCTTATTTCCTGATTTCACTAAGTAATGTAGATGTGAAGATTTTTATCGAGGATACTGGCCACTAGTCTTCAAGACTCTATCAGAAAATCAATTCACCAAGACAAGATTGGTTATGTTCACCCTAGACTTGTTCTGCAATATCAGACACTTAATTAATATACCCCAGGTCTCCTGTAGATTTAATCTCCTCTCTGTCTGTGCCTCATCTCCACTGATGCTGAAGAAATATTTGACAGTGAATTTCTATTTATAACTTTATACTCCTTTTCTCTTCCAGAGGCATGTTTTATTACCTGCAGGGTTTGTAATCTGAGTCTATAAGCAAGAACCAAGAAATTGTACCTAAGACCAATCAGGGTTCTGATAACCCCATTGCATAATCTCTTCCCCGGCCTTCTCTTGTAAAATTTGCATCAACACTTAAAACAGTTAATATTACATTGAGGGTCACAGCTTCTTCATTTACGATTTTTTTAAACATGAAGAATTTTTCTATTTTCTGTTACTTATTCTATACAATCAAAAGTCTAAGATAGAGAAGGATATATTTTTTAAAAATTTAATTGCCTATAAGGCAGTAGAGACATGGAGCCTTTCCCACAGATCATTTTTCTGTATGTTTAAAAATGTCATAAAGTCATTTATGCACAGCTCTCAAGAGTACCTAGTTCTAAATGAAGTTTTAATTAGTCATACGCCTTACTGTATCTTAAATTAACTCAGGAAAGACACCTGGGTACTATTATATAAATATAATTATGACTTCTAACCAATGTGCAAAACCAGTTAAAAAACCACAATCTCAGCAATATTTTAAACAAGGGCCTGTGAGGGCTCAGGAGGTATGATAAAGTCATCTGCATATATCAGTAGTTATTTAACAACAGAAATAGTACTTACTTCGTTATGTGTTTTGTTCAGGTTATCTCATCAGGAAGAGATGTATTCATGTCAAGCGTTTAGAAAATTAAAATGGTTAATCCATACCCTGACTTGCTTTCTTTAGGCAGAAGAGAGAGAAAAAAGTCATAATAAAAATGTGCTAAGAAATAAGTGATAAACTTATTTGAACATGCACTATTTTTACAGCCATTATTAGAATACAGAAGTAAGAGTGTTTTCAATGAAACTGAAAGACAGCACATACCAACAGACATGAAAAACTATTTCCTTTATTTGTATAATTAGCAGTCATTCTGCAAGATGAGAAATACCTGGAAAACCTGCAAAAATAGAATTTTCAAATCCTTTAAAAAAGAGTAAGAAGCTTTTAAGGTAATATCTGAAATTCTTCAAAAAATAATTTTAGTAAAGGTTTGAAGGCATAGTATTTCTGTATGCTTCAAAGCATGATCCAATTTTCAAATGGTTGGTAGGTAGAAGTAAAAGCCACCAGTAAGTAATGACATGACTGGTTTTCCTAAAGTTTCTTCTGTCTTTTGTTGCTGTTATGGCCATACCATTGACATAATCTGCAGTTTAATTTCCTCATAATCTTTCTGAGCCCCACCTGTCTTGAGCAAATCAATTGAAACTCTGTGAGTCATGGAATATTTGGTAGGATCATAGTCACACAACTGATGACATTGTTAGAGAATTTTCTAGGATTCTACAAGAATTGATTATCAAGGGTTTAAAGACTATAATTACTGTAGAAGGAAGTACTGTATATCATATCTAAAACTATAAAAAAGGCATCTTATAGCTATTAAGTGGCATTATTAAGAGTGTATTCATTACATATGATCTTTGCACAGCTTCTTTTTTTCAAACCTAAAAATACTCTGACTGATTCTTTCCACACTGTCATAAGATGCTGATGACAGTTCAGCATTACCGAGACCTGAATTATTTTGTTCAGAGGATACTCACCTTTTGTACACTGTTTATTTAATCATGTTTTCATTTACCTGAAAAGGAAAGATTGCAAACTGATTAAGCCACTTGGCACATCGCAATTAGAGACCAGGTTTCACTGCTGTTGGATCTGCTGTGCTGTAAAGCAGAAGTGCAGAATACAGCTGCCTATTAATTGGAAATCCTTGCAGGAAGTCCTCTACAGCTGTCCTCTGTAGCATTTACTAGTTTCCAAATTGTTTATAACAGTATTATAAGGAATTGTATTTGATGCTATAAACCCGTTGGAAACCAACAATTCTGGTTGTTCTGGGGATTGCTTTTTCTACCTGTGTCTGATTTCAGTACAGTTACAACTCATTTTGCATGAGAAGTGACTGTTGGTGCATAAGAGTTTCTGACGAGGATTCTTTGATCTCAGACTTTTATCCCATCTTTTAATCCCATTGTGTCTTAGTTTGTTTGCTTTGTTGGCTTGACAGCAGAATTTGCATGTCTCTCTATAATTTCTTGAATCAGTGAGATTTCATGCTATTGGTTCTGTTTGAACAAGCAGCATCCATACAAGACATTCAAATCCAAATTGTTGTTTTAGCCAAAATCATTCCTTACTAAACTGGCAGCTCAAGCAATGCAGAATTAGTGTACCACCTCATTGGCCTTTGCAGAATGGCAGGTTGGTGTAGTTTACTGAGAGCATAAGCAAGTGATTATTTGATAATTCTTTTTGGGGATTGTGGAAAAAGGAAAAGATTCATCATGTAATTACAGGAGTTAATTGAGGTGAGGAATGTAGAAGGCTCAGCTTACTTCTAATCAAGAGAAATTCTTCCAGGGAGACATAATTGTTTGGAGACATAAAAAAAATGGCTAAAATTAGGAAAATATTTATTAGAATTCCAGTTATTCTTCGTCTGAAATATTCTATCCAAATAAAAGTTGGGAATAAGCACTATAAAGAAACTCTGAGAACATAAAGTGACTTTGTGCCATATAAGTACAGGAAAGCTTTGTCTAAAATACAAAAATATTTCCAATACAACATACTCACAGTTACCTGTTATTGTTTAGAAAATTGCACAAGTGACTTTGCATGATAGGCCATGAGGAGTCAGCTGGAAAGGAGGCTTAGCTAAGAGTGAAGTCAAACAAATTTCCTGCATTTGTGTTTTCTGTGGAAGGTGCTATTCAGAGGGCATTTCCTATGGGAAACCAGACATCGGCCTTAAGAGAGACTGCAGTCTCTCAGGAGGAAGTTATGAAGCAACTTGAGAAAGACAAATGCAGTGAATTACCAGGAGCAGATGGTATTAATCTGAGGAGCCTGAAAGAAATAAACTGTGAAATAGCAGAGATAGTGATGAGGTCTTTCCATGTACTGTGATTGTTACTGAGGGCTTCAAAGTTGTTAGATACAATTAATTTGATTTTTTTTGCCTCATCAGAGGAGGCTTTATTCCAGAATCTACTGCCTGGATGGGGTTCCTTGTGGTTTCTGGACTGGGAGGTTCACTAAGATGCAGGATGTAAGGAAGGCTAATTCAGTTAGCTAAGACTAGTGTGGCTGTTTCAGAGGGAAACCTTCAGATCTGAAACTTCCAGGCAGACAAAGGAAATGGGGAAAAACTGATTCCCAAATTAAGTCATGGGAAAAAAATTTTCAGTGCACGGCTGTTTGCTAGTGTCAAGATGTTAGTAATGAATAGGGAGTTGAATGAATCTGTAGAAGATATGCAATTGTGGGAACTAAAAATTGTACAGAAATGGAAAATATTCTAGGCAGATTTGCATACATATATGTGGGCTGAGAAACAAAATGTCAGAAAAGGTAAAATCAAATAAGTAGTGGTTGAGGAGTAGATCCAATATAGATAACATATTTCCTTATAGAGCAATAGCTGGTGAATTCATAAAATGTTCCATGCAGGAAAAATTCAAAATGTCAGAGAAGGTTGAAAAATCCATCTGTGGAGAGGGAACTTGCAGCAACTTCTTTTGAGGAACTTCAGTGAATCGTAACAGTGGCAAAATATTGATAAACATTGTATTTCTCTATTATATCAATGTGGATTTTTCTCTAAATGTTTGGCTGTGACATTAAAAGGAACGCTCCTTGTATAACTGTATTTTTGCTGTGCATGACTTTTAATGATTTGTGGGAGTTTCCTTTCTATTTTAAGAGCATAAATTAAGAGGAGATAGGGGTGTGGCTACTGAGACAATAATGGAATGAATGGGGGGGGGAATTGAAAATGTAGAATCCAGGAGGTCTACATTCTTCTGAGGTGGGTTCCTAATTCACATGTCATAGGCAAGAGACGTAACAGATGGAGAATGTGCTCAGAAACAGAAATGCAAACTCAGCAGACACTTTTATAATCTTCATTTTTGGATTTAATATATACAAATATGAAAATCCAGCAAATGGGGGGAAAATATAAAGAGCCCCTGGCTTCACAGGTGCAAGCAAATTTCAGAGGGATTAGGGAAACCTGTTAGAAAATCTTTATTGCTTAGGTCAGTTTGTGGAGTGTATATGATTCAAAAAGACAGGTGAAAAAGTGAAGTTAGACAGGTAGATTGTAATGGATGATGTGGTATCTATTAGGCATCCTCTAAGTGGTCCCACAGTCTTCAGTGCTTTTGATGGAAGCTGACAAAAAAGGCACCAGTCAGTTCTATTTCACTTGTCTCGCCATTCCATTCCCATTTTTTCCTAGAGCACTTCCCCACTAGCTTTACTGAGAAGTTTCTCACTGGTTACTCCTGTGAGACATTTGGTATCCTGCTGGCCATAGCAATCTTTATTTTTGATAGAATCCCCTGGCTGTCTGCTTGCAAGGTCCATTTCTTATATTCCTCAGTTTGTGAGCTTTTCAAAGCCGTTCTTGTTTGCCTGCCACCTGGCACAGCAGGATACTGCCCGTGACTTTTAGGTGGAAGGATCTCTGTTTGTTCAGAAATGCTTGTAACCTGTGTATGCTCCGACAGAAAATCCTAAATTGGGAGTTTCTGGTCTCCATTCCTGTGTGCAGTCCAACAGCATACCACAAAGCTGAGAGGAAAAAAATAATGTGATGATAGGTACTTCCTTGTGGCTTCAGAGATGATGTGCAACTAACGATGTGAACAGCTTAATTTTGTGTGTTCCTGAAACCTTTATCACAAAGCTAGAGATGGTGAAACATTAGAAATGCTGCATCCTGTTCCTTTTAATGAGACTTTCTAAATAATTTTGGGTCATATCCATGCATAGAAGCTTTCCTGCTTTCCTTCTTGAAGTTCTACAATTGTTGGTCTGACTGATCTATCTATTTTGTTCCATTTTAACAATTTTCAAAAGAAAGACTCCTATAAAGCTGCATTTTTCTGATGTCAGCATCTTCTGCAAGAGATTAATAAAATACATCTGATTGGATTTTGTTATGCAGTTTTGCTTTATTAGTGGATTTAAAGCATCCTTTGACCCAACAGCTGTGAGGTTAGAGAAAGGAGGAAATAAAGCCATACTTCTCTTGCTCCAATGGGACTGTAGAAACAGCTTGCTGAGTCAACCAGAAGGATGCTCAGTACTTTAACTAGTCCAACCTGCTTACAGTTGTTATGTTCTGATTTATTGAGAGATGCCTCTGCCTAAGTTAAGGTGCAAATGAGACCATATGCCAAAGTCAGTACTATAGATTTTATTTAAATGTGAGCTAGAGAGAGAGAAAGAAATAGGAAAGAGGGAAGGGGGAGAGAGAGGGAAAGAGATTAGGCAGAAGATATCCACCACCTATGGATCCCATTGGTCCTTCTTCAGCCTGGTCTTCTCACTGGTGAGGATCCCAAGGCCATTCAAACTTTTCACTATTTACACATCTTAGCAAACAAAGGAATTAATGCTCATTGGCTACACAGTTCTATTAATTAAATGTTCCCCTTGTTTCCAATGCTAATTAGCCTGCATGCTCAATCTTTCTCTTCTTTTGAGTTGGTGGGTTTCTTGAGTTGGTGGGTTGTGAACAACCTCCCCCTGCTGGAATTAACTTTTGCCTAGTTGGGGCTTATTTCAGCATAGTTGGCTTTCAGTTTAGCTGAGCTGATTTTCCTTGTGGATTCTTTTGATCCATTATCAGTGCTCCCTCAGTTTACTTGCTTCTTCTTATGCCTGGGATAACACTTGGACAATAGTGCCACCTTTATCTTATATCAAATTCCCATCAGGTTGTTTAATTTACAGTCCAAGTTTCAGGAACCCACAGAGGCATATTCAAGGTGTGGTTTGGGTGGTCACAGACGAGCAGATGCTTCTTTACCAGTTTGCTGCAGTGGGCAGACTCCTTCAGTGGCTGCAGATGCCATCTGTCCCATAACTTGGGGTGATCTTTTCACAGTTTGCCACACTGGGAAGTTTTGTCTGGATGCATTACCTAGGATGTGCTAACCAGACCTCATCATCTTGGAGTGAGCCCATTCTGAACTTATCTCAGGTCAAATTCCTTCTATAATCTTAAAAGTGTTTGAGAAAGGCTATTGTGATCTCCTTAGAATAGCCTCACTCTCGAGATGCACAACTTCTCTCCAGATGCATTCTGTATCTGCAGGAAGAGGGTGCCCTAAATATTGCTAGGAAAAATCTCTTCTTGGGATATTTATTTCCCTGTGGAAACCAGACAGCTTGTATTTTCTATGCTTGCACTCTACCTTTGGGGGAGCAGCAGCTCAACAGGTCATGAGCTGACTCAGCCCCTTGAATGGCAATGAAGATTGGTTAACTGTAAACTATTTCAAGGTTAGTGAAGTGAATTTGGGAACAAGTTTTGTGGCAAGTGGCCGATAGTGCTCAGAAATTGTAAAATTTTAACTTGATCTATAGTATCAGAAACCTGTAGATTTTTAGGTTAATCTCTGTGTGTCTAGTTACCTTATCTGGACATTTTAATTAAGTTCAAATGCAGATGTTAGGCTGGACGTTCTTTTGCCTGGTTATCATCATGAAGTTAACATGATGCAGGGGTCTGTTAGGGATGTGCAGACAGAGACCCTCTGAAGTGAATGGGGATATTTCCAGAAGGGACATTTCTTATGTGGAAGTTAAAACTGCCTCTTCTAAACACAGCTCAGACAAAAATAATCAGTTTAATGTGAGTATGTACTATCATGTGGTCAAGCTTTAGGTGAGAGCAGATTTATACAGAGAAATTGAAAGGAAATGGCAGAAGCTGTCTCTTGCTGGATTCTGTGACAGTAAGTGGCTACACAATGGAGAACTGCCAGCTCTAATCTCTGGTCTTTTCTTTATTCTTGAAAAGTGCTCTATCATTTTATAGAATATCAGTTTCCAGGGCACCTTTCTGCATCTTTTAAATTTTCCTTTTTTACAAAGGCTGTATGGAAAAACAGAATTCATATCCAAAGGAGTTTAAATGCCTCAGAGAACAGTAGTTTGTACAGATGTAAAAAGCTGAAACTCATCTATTAGTTGCTGGAAAACAAGGTATTTGAAAGGCAAAGATGGATACACATCTTACATCTACAAATACTATAATATACATCTGTGAGAAAGAACAGGGAGGTGCACTTTAGACAAAAGGAAAGAAACATAACGAGGAAAGGAACAGAGTCAAAAACTATGGCTGCTGAGAGAAATTTTGACAGAGCATTTAGCTGAGAATAATCTCCCCAGAAAAACATTCTCTGGGCAGTTAAATTCAAAATTATGTGCTGAGATATAATGGCTATAATTGCATTGTTTTTATTGTTTATTTTCTTGCAGCTCTTGGAGTGGGTTTTGCTATGGAGCATTAGCCAGTTCTGGTAGGGGCAAGGACCCAACACTGCATGTCACTGGCAGTGCTACTCTGCAGCACAAAAGGGAGCATGGGGATAGGAGGGGAGGATGGCAACGCTTCCTTCTTTGAGCTGGACAGGGCTCCATGGTTCTGACTACAAGAAATGCAGACAGAGAGAAAAGCCAGCTTTGAGAAAAGAACTATGAGAGTGGAGGTTCTCACAGATATTTGCACCAGGTGCAGAGATGTTCTTGGAGCCTTTAGGCAGCTCATCTGAAAGGTTCCTGGCCAGTTTTCTTCCATGTGTTGGTCACACAGCATTCAGGAAGCCTCTATCCTGCTCCTGCAGGAGCACTTGGGGTGTCCTGGCAGTGTAAGCAAGCAGTGGTGGGAAAGGCAGGCTTTTCAGGAGCGCTGCTTTCCTGGGAGCAGGGCTTGGTTTTCAAACCGAGAGCATAGAGGCAGCTACAGCCCCTGCCAGCAGCCCTGCACAGCCCGGCACAGCCAGCAGCCGCTCTCAGCAAGTTCCTCAGCCCTTGCCAGCTGTTTGTCACTGATCTGGCAGCTGGCTTTGTGCCTGCCCTGCCCTCCCTGCCTCCAGCCAGCTGGCCCTGCCAAGGACAGCGAGCTGGGAGAGGCTGGCTGGGAGCAGAGCAGTGGACACTTCCCACAATGGGCAGAAATGGGAGGATGCTCAGGAGGCAGCAGGGGGTCTTGAGCCTTGAGCACAGTCTGTGCAAAAAGAATGACAAAAACAATATAAAAAAATAGGGCAAGAATGGGAGTATTGAAACATGGATTTGTCTCTCTTTTTTTTTTTTTNTTTTTTTTTTTGTCATTGCTGGTGAGTAAAAACTTTTTGTATTTGTGGAGGAAAGAGTTGGAGATCTCTAAGACACAGCTCTCTACAGAGGGGTTTGTGCATGTGGCTAATGTAGACAAGGGGATGTTGCTGGAATGTGTTATGCACAGTAGGTCACATCTCCTGAAAACAATTTTGGAGAAGGAGACCAAATTTATGCACTTGGGTACCGTGATGCAATGCCACTCAGTGGTATCTGAGCACATTTCAGCTGTCTTCAGCTTCTGGGACAGAGACATTCACAAATAAAGTGAGACAAGTGGAAGATGGAGAGGGTTTGCTGGGGAAGACTTTCCAAAATTAGATTTTTCCCCTGCCTCTCAGCTCACCCCACCCCCGTGCATTTCTGGAGGGTTTTCACTCTAAATTTAAACATGCACCAGAGAAAAGAAGCAATGAGATCTTGGGGTCAAAGGGTGAACTCTGTTTGTTGCAACATCTGTTCTTGCTTGCACAGGGACTTTACATGGGTGTAAGGAAGAGAAATCAAAAGAAATACTTTAAAAATGATCATGAAATTCTGGAGAAAATAATTTCTTGTTCCTGCCAATACTCCCCTCCCTCTGCCCTTGCTCTTTTGGAAATCCTCAGTCACATTTTTGACTGAAGTGTAAGAAGTGGATTTGAGGAGACTGTGACTAAATGCAAATTGGCAAAAGAGGGAAAAAGGGATTTTAGCAAAAGAAAAAGAGTTCCCATTTTTAATAGAAAAAAAATCAAGCTTCCCTCTTCAGAGGATTTCATAATGCATCCAACTGAGGAGACGGCATATGGTTTACATAATGAGTTGCAGCTTTATTAATATGGAAAGCAAAATAAATGAGCCAGATGCATTTTTTCATGGCTCTAGGTGGAGTTAGGCCTGATACTAGTCTCTTTGATTTTCATGCTCAGCCTGTGTCTAGCCACCCAACCCTCTGAACTCTCTGCCCAGGTGCTGGGCTGATGTAACAGGGAAGCCTCCTGTACTAACATCACCAGCACATTCACTGGTTACTGAATTTCAGAGCCCAATTTAGCCCAAAACAGTGAATTCAAGAGTAAAGGCAGAGCTGTTCTTCAAGATAGTTGAAAAATCTATGACCTTGTCTCTGGGAAAGCTAAGATTAATGAAGAGAGAAATTCAGCATAGTAGCCAGTGTTTAGATGGCAAAGAGTTATCTGCAATGTGATTGCCAGGAGAAAATTCAGCAAATGAGTAGCTGATATGACAGTCACTGTCAGGTGTCTTGACATTCAACACTTCCCTGTTATAAAGCCAGTTAAAGGGCAGGACATAACTTTGCAGCTCCTGTTCATAGAAAGTGTTGAGATATAAGATGGCTTTACAACCTTTTGAGGTATTAAAATCTGTATTCCTCACCCAGAATTGAATTGTTTTTCCTACTTAAATTCATGTTGCATCTTCACTTTCCATCATAGTCTCATGCTTAGCCATTGACTTCACTGTGAGTAGACTGATCTGTTTAAAAGCTTGATTCCACTACAAATTTCTGCTTTGCTTCTGAAGTGTACCATCTCCATATGCAGATGTGCAAGAGCTTTATCTCAAGTATTTGATGTTTCAATTCAGACTCTGTCTCAGCTTAGTCTATGAGCTATGCTACAATGAGCAGATTTCTCTTTTGCCAGATCAACCCCTCTCTGCATTAATCTTGTGATGGTTGTTATTATCATTTTTTTTCACAACTGAAGATTTTAGTTCTTTAAAAAGAAATTCCAGTGAGACTATCTGGCAGTTACCTCCAACACAGCTGAATGGGAAAGAAAAGCATAGGATAAGCCCATTGTACCACATTTGTTAACAGTTTGATGTCATTAGACTATGTTGTACATATCCACTGTTCACTCAGTTTATTACAGTGTTCCCCAGCCAAACCTCTCACTGTCCTTTCTGGATGCCAGGCTTTGCAGTTGTATGACTTGGCTTTTCTGTGTGCAAACATTATGCTTAAAACATCCACCCAGCAAAATCAGAAATAGCACTGCACTGATTTCCTCATTTCTGTCTCACAAAATCTGCACAGTCCATTAACAATGTGCATGCCATGTTTCCATTTAGTATGGTCCTCCGTTAGCTCCTCTGGAAGAAATCAGTAGCATGAGTTTAATTTAAATAACACTAAATATGTGTGGAAAGAAATGAAAACAGTTGCATACATTTTCGTGTAAGTGAATACTGCTCTTGCTAATGGTAACAAATCCCTTCTCATATGGTGTTTCCAGTGAAGTTTCACAGTTTCACATCTCTGCTGAGGGCCTATCTGGAAAGCCACAGGCTGTGAGGTTTCACTAGAGGCAGAATGAGTCTTTTGTACTGAACAGTCCAAGCAGTTATAACTGGAGATGCTTCTACAACAAAGAACAGCAGACTTAGGGGGGTTCATAGGATCATAGAATATCTTGAGTTGGAAGGGACCCATGAGGATCATTGAGTCCAACTTCCTGGTCACTAGCAGGAAGACTAAACCATATAACTAACAGCATCATCCAGGTGCTCAAACTACAGTTGTTTTCTTGTCTAGGTGCTCTGGAGAAAAAGCAAGGTATGAAACAAAAAATGCATCACTGAAGAGTTGTTCCTGCATCCTCAAATGCCGAGGCTAAAGCACATGAGTGTAATTTCCCCAGTGGAATCTAATTTTGTTGATCATGAACCAACAAGCATAGCTAGGAATGAGCCAAACACAAATACCTGTGCAAATGCTCACGGCTACAGACACAAGTCTCACTGCTAATGGTGCATTATCATGAGGAGGGGAGGCAGTGGCACTGGGGAAGGCCACCTGTTTGTAATGCTGAAGGTGGGAAGAGGGCTTGTACCTGCTGTCATCGTACTGCTCTCTGCAAGGCCCTCTGTGCTCAACAGAGCAGCACCCATCTTAGCTGCCAGCTTTTGTGTTTGGCTGCTCAAATACACAGGACCTGAGCACTCAGCTTTGTGTATGCTGAGATGGGGAGCTAAATATTTTCAGTCCTGTTCGTGCACCTCCTGAGACCTCCACATCATGGGCAACAGAGAGGAGTGTACAGTATTTTCCTTTTGAGGATCTTCTCAATGGCTGTAAGACTTTTTCTTTCTGTTATGATTTTCTTTTTTTTCTTCTTGAAAAGCTGTCTATCCCCAGGTAACTGGTCTGGTTTAATTTTCCCTTGCCTGCACTGCCAAGATAAGCTATATCTCAGAATGGATCACAATAAATCTTGTATTTTAAACATATTGACAAAAGTAGAAAAGAGTTGGACCATCTGAAGCATCAGAGAGATCTTGCAATCCCTTTTTCCTTTGGGATAAGAACAGGCAATTTCTTGATCCCAATGCTTATTCTTCACCTTGCTTGATCTGCTCATCTCTGTCTATTGGGCTATAACAATCTCTTATGTGAAGAAATCTTGAGATGTGAAGAGACATAATAAATATATTCCATGGTTCACTGCTGCTCTTCCAATGATTTCTATAACTTAGATAAAGTGGTGTGGTTATCCTTTCCCTGTAACTCACTTTTTTAAAGCCCCTGTTACCTGTGTTTTTCCAGGTTGCTGAAATTGGCTGAAGTATATGACAAGGAAAAATATATTATTGTCAATGTCTTAATTAATGCAGGGTAAAACATGGAGAAATGGAATGGAGAGATGGAATTTTGGACTAAGGAGTTGATATTTGCAATCTTTTTCACTTGCAATGTTTTCTTAATGTAAAACAGAGACAACAAATTTGAGTTTTTATTGATCATTCTCTATAAAATCAGCCTGTTTAATTTCTCAATTCACAAAAGTAGTCTTGGAGTCAAATTTAAGATTGGGAAGACCAATGTTTGAAACTACAAAGTGCTTTCCTGTAAAAGTGACTAAAAATTGATTCTGCTTACTGGTATATTCATTCAGTTGTTTACCATGCTGTTCAGTACGGAGTAAGTGTGGATGCGCACTCTCATGCAGGACTCTGAGTTTCAAGGGCCTTGACATCTTTCTCCCAGGGAGAGCTACTGAAAAATTGCCCCAGACTTCTGCCAAACAGAAATTCTTGCTGGGTAGACCTTTTAAAAAGTCTTCAGACTGTAAATAAAAACCAGCTTTCATTAGCTGAACACTGATTTGATTTTAGCAAAATCTTAGTTCAGCACAGGGATATTTCCTATGCAGAAAATTACAGAGCTGGAAAGTTTCATCAGCTGTACCTTGGTGGGATATTCGGTATTTTCCACCTACTTTTTAGACCAGCAATGCTCCATCCTTTGTGACCTTTTGCTGTGATCAGCAATCGAAAGTAAATTGATAATGTGAAATTAAAGGACAAAATGTTGATAGTTGTTAGAGCCTGAGACATGGGTTAAAAAAGGGTGCAACGGGTGATATTCAAACAGCAGCTTTTGTGTTGGTGTAGCAGAATAAAATGAAATCAGTGTATGACACCTTGCAGAAGCCACACAGAGGAGTAATTCACAGCCTGAGCTCTGTGGGCTGCCTGCAAGTTTTGGAGCCAAAGCTGACCTGAAGCTCAAGGCTGACACGGCTGCTGCAATGGCTGAGTGAGCTCCAGCTTGACCTCAGGTGTCAGCTGCACAGAGCAGCACTGAGAAATGCACCACAGCAGCTCTTTTAGTACCATTCTTGTCGACGTGGTCAGGCCTGATGGACTGATCTCACAAGAAATATCCGTGGGGTGGCCCCCCCAAAGCTCCTCTCAGTGCTGTAGGTAGAAGTTGAGCACCTCTTCAGGTGCAGTTTGGGGTTTGAGCCACCCTGAGAACCAAGTAAGGAAATGCACAGACATGGGACTTGCATGTTGGTTTGCGTGGTCTAAACATCATGTGAAGGTCTAGTTATCCCACTGCTTCCCTTAATTCCTTTTGTCACATCCTCTGAGCTTCTCACCGGTTGTCCTGGGCATGGATTTTCTAAGGAATGTTTATTTTGTGTCTCCAGTTCTGCTACTAAAATTTATAATATTTTGTCTATAAAATGTATTTAATTTTCCTGTGACTTCCAAATAAGCTGGTTCCATTTTGGGTAATTACTCTGGTTGTCACAGGATGTCTTATATTGAGAGAACCTCTACGTGTCTCTAGTTTCAGATTCAAGTAGAACCTGGGTACTCAAGGTCTCCCCGCACTTCTTTTCTTCCAGGCTAAC
>VZTT01000018.1:4834-18149 GCA_013400855.1 Buphagus erythrorhynchus
AACCTCCTCCCGAACAAATTTGATGCACTGCCTGTCTTCAGCCTTGCTTTTTTATGAAAGTGCTATTTTGCACCAACTCCAAACTTGAAGACATCCTTTAGTGTTTCTCCAAACTGATCTGAAAACTGGAACCCTTTAAGTACAGTACTGTCTTATTTCCAAATCAAGAATGGGCACAAGCAAGAGCTAGGAATGAAGAAGACTGACAAGACTTCTGAAGACAGCCACAATGACTTAGTATGGAGTAACCTCGCCTATGAAAAAGTAGGCACTTGCAAAATTAAGAGGAAATTTTGGTAACTTATGCACTTAGGGGTTTACAACTAACACTTCTAAGTTCATTTGAAAATGCTAGTTAGGGAATTTCAGCTCATGATATCTTGATTCGCTTAGAATTTTCACTCTGAATTATGTACAGGTACACCAGAGGTACTACTATGGGGATAGCATCCTAGTGTATGTACTTTAAAAAATTGCCAAGAGTTTCTCTGTTCTACTTTGGTCAGAACCTGAAATTTGCTATTTATTTCTCTTTTGACAGATTTTTTTTTTCCTTTTCAGAAAGTGCACTGCAAGAATTCAACTCCAAATGACAGAAACAGGAAATTTTTACTGGATAGCAATAGTCATAACAATACACCACTAGTAACATCCTTTCTCAATAAATATATTGTCTGCATATATTTAAATGTCCATGCATATCCACACAGTCATACCATTTACGTAATTAGTCATATCTCTGTGTTACTTTTCCTTAAAAAATTGCTTTTGACATCGTGTCACTAAGTGACTAATTAATTAGTCATAAGTACTCTGTCCCCTCTAGATATTATTGTTTACTAAGATGATCATCTGGCTAGGAAGACATGAGCCACGTGTGTTTGATAGTTGACATTGAAGGTCGAAACTGAACTAAAATTCTAGAGGGTAAGAAGTCTGCCTTGATCATTAATTCAGGATATTATCTGGAAATGGTCAATTATGTTATTTATGCTCAGCTTCTCTATCTGCAAAGCCAGGATACTAACACTGCTAAAATCTCTCAGAGTTCCTCCAATTCATGTTAACAAGGACCTGAAAAGTCAACCATCTGTCATGAATCAAAAATTTACAACTAATTATTACTTCAGTAATACCATCAACAGCACATGAGTGCTACAAGTAGGTCACGCAGATAATAGCCAATGTGTCACAAACTCTCAAAGACTATATGCAGTACAATTCTTATTTAAGTTAAAAAAAAGATTGAGCAGAGAAGCAGATCAAGGCCACACAGTAATGCAGTGATTATAAGTACAAGACCAGCAGTGATAAAATGGGAGTCCACAAGTAGAGCAAGAATTGAGATAGTAAGAGCTTGAGTATAGTAATTGATTGCTGTAATTTCTACATGTTAACTCCAGGATGCAAGCAAGAAAAAAAAAAAAAGAAAAATACTTGTCTTTGATATAGATACAGAGCTATTCATAGAAGCATAACCAGGAGGGATTGTTGCAGTCTGAGGATAATTGAAACTAAATTAATATCTCTTTCATGTTAAATGTTCTTGCTGCAGATTTAAAAGCTTTCATAAAAAGCTCTGTTTAAGCATTGTCTTAACATAACAATGATTAATATGTGATCCAGAAAGCATAAAAATCTAAACATGTGCTGATCACTTTGTAAGCACATTAGCTGTTTTAGCAGCATTGTTTATATGTTAATGTTATGATGGTTATACACGGGAATCACTTCATGGTCCTAACAGAGATGCATCAAATTAAACGAATACTCCTCCTTCATTATTCTTTCTCCACTACTCACAAAATCTGTATACCTGGGAAAAACTTTCCAAATTTTCTTCTGCAAAATTATAAATCCATAAGAACCTAGATTTGTCTGTATTCTACTTTTCACTAATGAAAAATAAAATGTAAAATCTTTTCCCATTATGTATCATGAAAAAAAAATACAGATATTGGAGATTAATTAGATATTTTCCCTACAAAAAATATTCTTTTTCAATGCAGAAGTTTTAATATTAAGAAGATTTTAGCATGAAGAAAGGTCATTTCTTTTGGAAACTTCTTTCAAAACAAACTTATTTAGAGTAATTTTTGTTAGGTAGAAATTAGTTGCTACATTATGTTGGGTTTTGGCCCAGCCAGCCTACTTGTGGGAAAACTTCAGATAAATTAATTGAAAACCCAGAATTATTTTCAGGGTACTTCCTTCTTTGACAATATAATAAATACAGAATAGTTTTTAAAAACAGACCTCATCCTTGTATTTTCTGTCCCCCCAGGCTGGCACCTGTTCCCTCCAGCCCGCTGCAGTTGTAGTGTAATTCTGCATGATAGTTTATGATAGATGAACCTCAAAGAAGTTAGGAATTTGGTTCATATAAATTCAGATGCACTGCTGAAAATTCTCTGATCCAGAAACCCGGTTGATACTGCATTTCCTTCATGGGCTTTACAGCATATCGTGGGCTTAAATGGCTTATAAGTTTCTGCCAATGTATTTCCCACAGTCCCTGCAGAGACATGCAGCATTTGTCCCTACACAGCTCAGTACAGCGTTTAGGGACTGTACACAAACTCTGAAATGCACCTGTTGGACATCAATACAAAAGGTCATGCCCTACTAGAAGGCAGAAATGCACTTTTAGTGAGCTCTGGCTCCAAATAGAATTTGACACAAAATAGTTTTCAATTGTGATTATTCAAAATTGTCAGTTGTGAAAGGGTGAAGTTTACTCTTCAGAATAAGCAATCAGGCCAGTTTTGAGGTTAAGACTTCTGGGAATTTTTAAAAAGTGATTCAGCTTCCAAAATCATTGATACCTGCCTCCTTTGAACTAAGTATTTGCTAAATAGTACAGAAGAGTTATTGTCCACTGGGGAGCATGTTAAGATTGCCTAATTAATTTCTCTAGTAATCTAAACTAGATCTGGGTCCTTAGAGACAGAAGGAAAGCAAAGTCAAACAATGTGATCTCTGTCTTTCTTTGTCTCTCTGTATCCTTTTTTAGAGAAATTATTTAAATTATGAGAGACTATTTTAGGTCGCTGATGGAAAGCTAAATTTGTTCTTCACGCTTAAGACTCCTTCTGTTAATCCCCTTTACAACGCATATTTTTAGCTTGCCTCAATTAAAAAAAAAAAGACTTNAAAGGCTTCTAATTGCAAATGTTCTGCACTCTGAATTTGGTACAGATTTTGCTGTTTTGTGATGGTTAACTAAAGCTAGCAGCTTGGTAATTTTGCAAAAGAAAATGTGTTAAACTTTATAGCCTCTCAGTTGTCCTTTTTCTGTTGAGAGTAAAAATTTTTCATAAACAAACATGAAGTTTCCTTTCATCTGGAATAGAGTATTGGTGTTTCTCTGGAGACTGAGTCAAGGTTTGTTGTGGGATATTTTGATTACTGGTGTGATGCACTGATGTGTACGAAACACAGAAAAACAAAATTCACATTACGACTCTCTAACATTTTTGTAGCTCAAAATCCATCATGTCTATGCTAAAGGCTAGATCATACATTAAAGAAAAAAAAAAAAAAAGAAGAAGAAGAAATGCCTACAGAGCTTCAAAAGACATATGCCAAAATGTAGGCTTTCTTGGGCATTCCTGCTTGATAACTTCAGATAAATTCAGATAATTTGCAATTCTGCACAGCTGTTTCCATAGGCCTCTGTGTTGTCCCAGGCAGCTCTACCATCTGGCTGATTTGCCCAGATGAGGAGCAGGGGCATGTTATGTTTGCTTTGTAGGAAGAGTGGCATCCCCAGAAAGTGATGCAGGTGGAGAGCTGCCTAACAAGAACACCAGTGCATACAGCGCGTGCTTGGCTGCATGTGCAACTGCAACTCAATTTAATTTTACATTAACACAGAAACAGAGGAAATTGTAAAACCGTGTAATAAAAACTTCTTTTGGAAAAATCTCTTGACTGAACATCCAAGATGCAACCCAGATGGACAAAGGAGTCCAGGAAAGCTGGACGTGCTTCCAGAAGGAAATTTAAAAGGTTATCCCCACATGCTGAAAGATGAGCTGTCAGGGAGGAAGACCAGCCTGGCTGAACAGAGAAATTTGACTAGAACTCAGAGAAAGAATGAGAAGAGAGAAGCTACTCAGGAGGACTACAAGGATCTTGTGAGCTGTGCAGGAGAAAACTAGCAGGGCCAAAGCCCAATTAGAACCTCATCTGGTTACAGCTGCAAAAAGGAAAACAAAAATGAAGTTTTTATAAATATATTAACAGCAAAAGAAAGGCTAAGGAGAATGCCCACCCTTTAATGGAAGTGTGGGGGAAAGTAGTAATGCAGGATGAGCAAAAGGCTGATGTACTTAATCCCTTCATTGCCTCAGCCTTTCACAGCAAGACCAGCTGCCCTCGGGACATCCAGAATCCTGAGCCAGAAGACAGGAACAGGGAGCAGAATGAGGGCCCAAAATCCAAGGGCAAATGGTCATTGGCCTGCTACACCACTGAGACATGCACAGGTGTGCAGGGCTGAATGGGATCCACCCAAGGGTACTGAGGGAGCTGACAGAAGAGCTCACAGAGATATTTTCATCATTTATCAGCACTCCTGGCTGACTGGGGAGGTCAGCAAATGTGACAGCCATCTACAAGAAGGCCTGGAAGGAAGATGCAGCACACTGCAGGCCTGTCAGCCTGGCCTGGAGCCAGTGAAGGTTAGGGAGCTGATCATCTGGAGTGCCACCAAAAGACACATGCAGAACAGCTGGGCAATCAGGCCCAGCTAGCATGGATTTGGGAAAGGCAGGTTCTGCTTGGCCAGCTTGATGTCATTCTATGGCTAGGTCATCCATTTAGTGGATGAGGGTCTGAGCACACTGGATCAATGGGTTGAGAAAAAGTAGATGCAGTACTGAAGAAAAGGCAGAGCCTTAGTAGCGTACTGAGAGACTTGTTATGCTTGTTGGTCTGAGTTTTATTTGGGGTGGGAAATAGCTAAACATTTGGAATTGACAACTATTATAAATGATTAATCAGGCTAACATTACCGTATCAATCATACTAATATGAAACAACAATAATTCATTTTTACATAGTTCTTAAAGCTGATTTTAAGCATGTTAAAACATAAGTTAGTCTCAAGTTTCCCACCAACAAATGGAGAAATTTGGGTTACAATTCTAATATTGGAATCAATAACAAAATAATATTTCATTAATAGTATGACAGGGAGTTGCCTGAGCCACCCTTCCCCATGGAAAGGGAAGACTCCTCTTGAAATCTCACAAATTTCCAGATAAATGTATGCTGCTACAAATTTATGAAAGAACTAATGTATACATATTCACTGCATATTAAAGCTCTTTTCTGGATCTCTATTAGTCTAAAACCCCAAGGATTTTAGCTACAAAAACAAAATCTCATCCTCACATACAGGGGTCATGGTGCCAGGGGTCATGGACTAGCTGTGCAGTGGGAATGAGGACAAAACTCACATCTTAACATGCTAGAAAAACTGTGTGGAAAACAATATACCACAATTCACTAAGGACAAGATTCTGTCCTCTGCAGGACACATAGCACATCTTCTGCAGAACACATAGCATAATCTTTCATAACAGTTCTCTAGTTCTCTTGGATCTCATGTTTCAGAAAATACATACATCAACCATAATGAGTCTAGAGTGAACAGGAACAGCTGTGTTTGACAGGAATGGCTGTGTATGAGAAAATGCTAAGAAACTGGAGCTGTTTAGCCTAGAAGAAGTCTGATAAGTTTTTGAATTCATGTCTCAAGGAACTGTAGCTCTTTTAGGACTCTCCTTCAAAGCAACAGAGAAAAGTGTCATTTTTCCATGCTTATGTGGGTATGAAATGGTGAGTTAAAATGCAGGATGTTCTGATATTATGAAGACAGTTTATAACAGTGCACACAATGAAGCAATGGAATAAGTTCACCATATAATTTCTGTAACATTTTCCATCACTGCAGAAAAGCTTGGGAAAATTTTTCAGTGAGGAAAAGCTTAAGACACATACCATGATGATATCAGCATGCATCTAGGAAAATGACCAGTGATGGAGTTAATAAGTTGCCAGTAAACCTGAAGCTGAAAGTTTGCAGAGGTAACCAAAATATCACTGGAACTAACCAATCATCAGAGTTGCTCTCACACCACCTCCAGACACCTTGTGAAGAGGATAGCTGACTGCTTCTAAATTGTCAATGATGTTTTTGTAGATTGAGAAACTTCTATGATTTAGAATTTATTTAGCAAGAGTACAATTAGTTCAGGTTATATTTAACAGAAGTAAATATAATGAAATTGGTGAGAAAGGACTCAACATAAATTGAAGTGGGAATCATGGCTACAGACATCTGTGGCTGTAAACGCAGCAGAGACCGTATTACAATTCACAATTATAAAAGCCATGACAGAAAGCAGTGAGGAGTCTGCTTATTCACAGATCTTGCAGAACTCTCTATATGACCTGACCTCTGATATCCTCTTCTCCAGTCTAACAACTTCCTTATTTTTTTTCTTTTTTCCTGCACTGCTTTATGCAAGACTGCCTTGGTGGGCTTGCTATGTTCAGATTATTAATTTAAGCAAACCAGAGTGTATAGTGTTGCAGCTGGCTTCCTCAGAAATCTGACCTACTTAAGACTCATCAATTGTAAAGAAGAGGGAATAATAAATGTGGAATGAAATGAAGAGGCATCTAGATCAAATGTTTGATTTATTTGGCATGAATGACATATGTCTCTATTTCTAAAATAATGCAACACTAGCACAGCAGCTTTAATGCCACTGATGGGATATAAAGCTCCTTTTTACCTTACAATATTTGTATCTGTGCCTTGTCCATACCTATTCAATAGCTTACCTGGTATTTCAAGCTGGATTGATAATTAAAGGCCTTAATCAAGATGCCTTGGGAGTGTCTTTGTTCACTGGTGTTCCTCTCTATCTGATAAAAATATACACATAAAAGATCCTCTGATATATAATTTTGTCTGAAGGAACAGAAAACACTACTCTAAGGGAGTCTTGTACATTTCCAGGTCTACAGTAGATGGACCTGGCTCACTTTATTTGGATTTTCTTTCTTATTAAACTACGCTCTCAAGCCACTTGTTATCTCTCTTTCTCAATTTAAACTGTCCTTCCACATTTTGTCTTACTAAAAGGAGTGACAGATACCAATAATATAATTTATAATGTTGTCTTTGGCTGAACCAAGGAAGATTGCTCACTACAGCTGGTGATCCATCTGTACAATTAGTCATACAAGATGAAATAAGTGATGAACATTTTAGGGAGAACAATGGTTTTAAGTTTCACACCAGGATTTTTCTATGTGGAATGCACTTACCATCAGATACAAAAGATCAAAGATGAAAAAGTAAAAGGTATGCGTGTTTTTCCTACATTCAGAATCTTGTTATGGGTGAAAAAGAAATATACTTCATATATAAAGGCAAGAACATATTGCTACTGTACTTGCAATCTTAGCAGTCCAATAAAATTGCTAGTAGTGATGGTAGTAGTAGTATTGCAGAAAGCGAATATAGATAATTATGTTGGTTTGGCATGGCCTGGTTTTTGGTAAGTGGGGGGCCACAGAGGTGGCTTCTGTGAGAAGCTGCTGGAAGCTTCCACCATGTCCAGCAGAGCCAATCCCTGACGGGCCAGAGATGTAATTCCTCTGTGATACCATATTTAAGAAGAAAATCAAAACAAAGTGGGGCACAGTTTTTTCTTCTAGTCAGAGAAGAGGAGGAGGTGAGAACATGTGAAGGAAACAACATGGAGACACCAAAGTCAGTGGAGAAGGAGGGGCAGGAGGTGCTCCAGGTGCCAGAACTGAGATTCCTCTGCAGGCTGTGGTGAGACCATGGTGAAGCAGCTGTGCCCCTGCAGCCCATGGGATCCACGGGGGATGCAGAGATTCACCCACAGCCCATGGGATCCACAGGGGATGCAGAGATCCACCCACAGCCCATGGGATCCACAGGGGATGCAGAGATCCACTCACAGCCCATGGGGGAGGTGCCCATGCTGGAGCAGGTGGATGCCTGGAGCAGGCTGTGATCCAGTTGGAGACCAGGTGGAGAGAGGGGGGTCCCTGCTTCCAGGCTGGAGCAGCCTGTCCTTGGAGGACTGCATCCTGTGGAAGAGTAACCCATGCCACAGCAGTTTTGGGAGAACTGTATGCCTGTGGGAGGGACTCACATTGCAGCAATTGCAGTTTGGCTGTTGCTCGTGAGATTGGACCTGTGCTGGAGAAGCTCACAGAGAACTGTCTCCCATGGGAAGGGACCTCACAGTGTATCAGGGGAAGGATTTCTCTCCTGGAGCAGTGGAAGAAGAATGTAGGTGATGAACTACCAAACCCCCATGCCCCATCTCCCTGCACTGTAGGTGGGAAGGAGGGAGGGGTTAGGGGAAAAAAAGGTGCTCTTAAGAACTTATTTTACTTCTTATTTTTCGTTCTCATTATCCTTCTCTGACTTTCTTAGAAATAAACTCGTTTTGTACCTTCAAGTTGGGCCCTTGGAGTGTTTTCTCCAGGTCCTTATCTCAACTCATGAACCCGTTTAAATTTTTTTCTCCTCTGCCCAGCTGTAGCAGGTGAGGGTGAGTGAGTCGCTTCTGTGGGTGCCTGGCATTTGGCCAGTGTCAAACCACAAGAACAATAATTAACAATATCACTATTCAGTAAAATTATTAAAATTTTCAGTCATGAAGTTTCATATCTGTATAATATATGGATATACGTTTTCCTTTTATTTCATGCCACTTAAATTAATAATCTGAACATAGTAATGCCTGCCCTTCCCTGTCCTCTGCTTGCAAAGTCAAGGGCACTGGTCTGAGCGGGCTTGGAAGCACTGCTTCAGTCTGTCTGAGCAGGTGAAGGGTTCCTCAAGCTGACAGCGTGTCAAGTCCTTTGCTGGGGATGCTGATGGCTTCTTATTCCTCAACACAGAGTCTGCATAGGGCTGCTTTAAAATGCTTGACAGCATGCTCTTACACCTTGCACTTTCTTTTTTTAGTTTGTAAGCTTACATCACACACGAATTTCCTATTTGTTATGCATTTTATGTCTTTTAAATGCTTCTATTTTGTTCTGTTTGGTACCCTTGAAACTGATTTTGCTCAGCTCCAAGTGTGCATTTCTTTCACAGACAGTTAGAGAGTTTTTAATGGCCATGATGTTCCTGATGTCAGTCTATGTCTCATTTCTTATAATTCCATCTCTGCCCTGCAGCTTGTATGCCTACCTTTCAAGTCTTCAGCTCTCATACCAAACCTACATTCCTCTACATTGCATTGTTTTGCTAAAATGTATCTCCGTGGACCTCTGCTACTTTGGGTCTACATTAAGGTTTTTATGGGATAGGAAATCAGAGTATTTTACCATTTCAGTATTACAGGATAAAGAAAATAGTGATTTATTGAAATGAAAGGAATAATTGTTGCTAGTTTCTGCATTTACTGCAGGAAAATGTCTCTAAAATAAATCTCGAGATAAATACAGTATATTCAGAACTATTCCAGGTCATGGTTTTTGATCTTTTGCATGTTTTGAAGAAGTTAACAGAAAGTAAAATAGTTTAATTCTTTCGAACAAGCCAGTAAGCCAAATCCTGCAACTAAAATAAATAATTATTGTACCATGATTTACAAGCAAAGTAACATTTTTAAAGAGGAAATCTACACAAACTGTCACTTTCAACAAACTTAGTGCAGTCCATTACTGCTAACAGCTTCCTTGCAGCTTTTCTGTGTGCTGAACATGTATTATGGCATCCTTAATGCCAGAGGCAAAAAAGGTTGGATTTTTTCCTTCCCCTCCAGAACTATCGAAGAACCAACTGCACAGACATTTTTGAACAAGAAATTTTTTGTTACAGAAGGAGAATCTTACTATGATATCACCCATTTATCTTCTAACACAATAAGAAAAGAGAAATATTTTCTATACATCCCCTGAATGTCACATCTATGAAGTAAGAAGGTGAGTTTTGCACTGCATATATTTTCTACCTGTAAAAACACACTAAACCTCAGGGAAAAAAATGGGTATTTTAAAAACATATCTTGACAAATCTAACAGTATATCCTCTATTGAAACTCAAACTAATTCTTTCTTGCAATAAGACTGTCATTTATATTAGATTAATTGATTAACTTGGGCCCCAGTAGTGCTGGGATTGGGAAGGATTCTGATTTATATGAGAAAGGTTAGTCTCACTGTGGTTTACGGATTTCTTGTGTGCCTAATATTTCCACATGCTTTCACAGTTACCTTCACACTTCTCCATCCAAATATGCGTACCCTGATGAATATGTATTTATATTTATAAATATTCCAGCTCATGGAACAAGGGTCAGCGGAGGCAAGTTTATAAATAGGGAAAGGCTATAGAGATTTTCTAGAGAGTTCAAGGTGGTAATCAGAGGACAATCAACTGTAGGAATAGGACAACAGTAAGAAACCTTGTCTAAAGACAGTAAAACAATTCACATGTATATTTACAACAGGAAAATGAAGAAAAATCTCATCTAATAAAAGACAGCAGAGAAGCAAAAAAGAGCTAAACTCCTGGAAAGCCCTATCTTTCAAAATATATAAAAAATATAACTTGATTTTTGCCTTGGTGTTTGTCTGGGAACACTGACTTGTAAGTTATGCATGGTAAAAGATGTTTGACTCTGTTATTTCAAACCTGAGCATTTAGATGGCTTTTGCAGTAAATCTTGATGAAAACTTGTATCCTTGAGGCAAATTCATCACTAATACCCATTTCAGCTTGCAAAAGTAATTTCATGACATATTGTGTTGCATGCCTGACTAATCCCAGGGAATGAATATTCATGGTGGTTATGAGACAGACTCTTCTAAACTCTTGGAGTTCCACATTGGCATCAGGCATCACAGCAGCTTCACAGATCATTTTGTTCAGCTAGAAATAATCTGCTGTTATGTCTTCAAAATAAGGTGGTTTTATTTTTATCACAAGGGTCACCAATCCCTCTGCTGAAACCTAGCATTATTGCTCAGCTAGAGACATATTCAGTTTACCAAAGAAGTGCTAGAAATAGCAAAGCCTAACTGAACAAAACAGTCCTGCCACTTCAGGACTTCTCTGAAACCCTAAAACCTTTGTTCTTTAGTGGTGTGCCACTGAGCAGTTACATATTAACCAAAGGAGGATAAATCTACCACCTATAAAATTTGTAGTCATACACCAGTAGTATTCATTTGGAAGCTGCAATAACTGAAGATACATTAGCATAAGTAAAATGAAAACCGGTAATTGGGAGGTAAAAATAGATTAATTTGAGACTCCTTCATTAAGGACCCAGAGGAATCAGAGGTAGAAGGAGATTGTTAGATTTTGCATTCATTTCCCTCCTATATAACAATCACTAATGAATTCTCCAGCTCAAATTTTTATGAATATCTACAACTCTTCTACTTTTTCACACAGAAAAATCATAATAGAAATTTTCAGCAGAAAATGGAACTTGTGATGCCAAAAAATTGAGTATATAGAATTCAATCTAGAGTTAATTTGTTTACAAATCAAGTAAGAGGACTTTCTACAGCTTCATTCCTAACAGTATATCTCAAGATCATCTGGGTAGCCTCAGAATACACGAAGAATGAAGAAAATGTATAGAAGAAAAGGTGCATGTGCAGCCATAGGCTCAGAAAAAAATTATTGTGAGAGTTTTCTAGTCCAAGTTTTCGCAGGCTTAGCCAGGGTTCTTTCCCAAGGCTAGCCACTTTATCTAATGTAAACATAACAGAAGAATTAATAACATGGTAACACCTGTTGGTACATGCAAGAAGCATGGGAAAGAGTGTCATTCTCTCTGCACCAATCAGCTTTATCCTGCCTTTGGAGTTGCAGGAGACTGTACTTAAGCAGTGTGTTTTAGAATAAACATCTTTCTCCCTCTTTCCTATCATGAGAGGGACCATGTAGCTGTGTGTCTTATTTCTGCCTCTTCTAAAGCATTAAATTCATAACCCAGCAGCTACATGCATGAGGAAAAATGGCTTTTGAAGTTCTGTATCTTTACAAAAACTTACCTCTCTACCTATGTTGTGAAGTAGGCCCACTGTCTGCATCTGCATCTCAATGTGCCTTAAACCAAAAACCACAAAGCAGTCATCCTCCAAGTGATACAACCCACCTAGGATGCACAGAGTAAGGACACAAGGGAATACTAGTATCAAACCTGTACTTTCACATTAAACATAATATATGATGGAAAACAAAAGAGCTATAAAAACTAATATGAGGATATTCTCAAAACCATAACAAGTAGGAGAGAAGGGCAAACTGGCAGTCAACAGTCTATGGCAGATCTGATAAAGCTTGAATAAGATAGAAGAAATGAGTTAATCTACATAGCATCTAAGAGACCATTACAAGTGACTGGTGAGGTGGAGGAGTGAAAAGACAATAATAATAAACCTCACTTTCCTCAAGGAGCAACATAGTGTCAAGAAACATCAGGAAAGCACTAGAATCAAGAGGAAGGTTGAAGTCCTTGTACAACACTTGGTTTATGCTAGCAGACATGCTTAATTGGTACATCTTGCAGATGTTGATAACAAAGTCACCGTTGCTCTGATCCTGCCTAAATGTAGCACATACTTTTCATTGTCAAATTTCATGAAGAGCAAACTGCTGAGGAGATCAAATATCTTCCTTCAATACGCCCGCTGAACTGGTGAGTGGGAGCACTGTCAATATGTGAGAGCTGAGAATGAAAGATTTTGTCTTCACCTTAGTGTCCTTTGGAAAATTCACAATCTGAAGAAATTTTTGCTAAAATTTCTTTCAATTTATGCTTCTCTTCATAAGATTATGAAGAGAATAATCTTCAAAATCTTTTTTGTGGAATGTTTTTAACAATGGTTACCCATTCAAAANATCCCAATTATTTAGTCAGATACCTAATGGAAAATCCTGCACTTGAGAATAGTTTAAATGGTGTAAATATGATTATCAATATGGATTTTTAAATTTTTAGTTTCTTCTTCCCTTCTATGATCAGTAGATATTCTGTAATTTGTGTGCCTCCATCATGTTCTCTTGATCTTTGTAGGTTTGTTAATATTCTGAAAGAAAAATATTCCATGTTAAATTTCCAAACATTATTCATAACTGCTAGATTTTTATTTTATTTTTTTCTTTGGTAGGCAACATCAAGTTGCCAGACAAGATATTTCAGTTAAAAGAAAATATGTTTTTCACTCCCCTTTTGCTTGAATGGTTTGATTCTCTAAAGGAAATCTTTGCCTCTACATTTTTTCA
>VZTT01000019.1:0-19076 GCA_013400855.1 Buphagus erythrorhynchus
CCCGCAGCCCCGGGGCGTCCAGCCCGCCCGTGGGCACTGCCCGGGGTGCCGCTCCCAGTGCCGCTCCCCGAGGCGGCCGCAGCCCCGCGAAGGACGAGCGCGGCCGCCTGGCGCTGGCGCTGCCGCCGCCCAGGCGTGCGGGGACTATTCACCCTTCAGGACAACGGGGGCCGCGAGTTTAAAAGCGGATGCAAAACAGATAAAAGAGCCTGTCCAGTCTAAAAACCACACAATTCCCTCCAGGATTCCAGTAGCTCGGAATCAAGGAGTGAAGACACCAGGGACACGTTTCGTGGCTAGGAAAAGTGAAAAAGCAAGGGAAAACAGAAAAGAAGTCACACACCCTTCACTTACTGCTGAAGGGTTCCTTCAACCTGAAGGGTTCTTTAGAACGGAATTGCAGGAACCACAACGGAGGCCGTGAGTGCATCTAATCGTGTCTGTACAGGCAGAGTTGTCAGGATGAGGAAGGAAACGAGGAGCAAGTCTACAAAGAAGCACTGACTTTGAAAAACCAGGATTTACTTAGGAGAAGCTGGAGGAACTTCAGAACTAAAATAGACTAAACATCCACAGCACCAGCGAGGTAGAGGTAGGCAAGCACCAACTTCTGAAGTTAACTCACTGGTCTCATAGAAACAGACCTGAAAAAATTAGCAATTTAGAAGAGAGGTGACAAAATTACGATGCAGCTATGAATAAACTAGCAGGGGAGCAGGACAGCTATGATTTGTATAGTTTTCCAGAACTGGGAAGAGGCACACAGTGTCGATGATACCCAGAGCTTGAGAGGCTGGACTTCAAGGCTGTGTGAAGAAATTTACCATCTTGTGGGCTGGAAGCATTTACAGAACTCTGTGCTTCTAAACCAGAGATGAATAACCATGCGTGACTTCTGAAGACTTCTGTAAAGTATCTTTAATGACTTGGTTCATGCCATTTTAAAAACAGTAATTTTCAAGAAGAAAATCAATATATCTGTTGTATTGACTTCGCTTCTCTCATTCCTGTTCCCATGTTTGCTAATGGTTTGGCATCCACAGTATGTACAGTCTGATGCCTGGGAAGATAGATTGCAAATTCTTTTCAAGTTTCCAACTTGCTAATTATAGTGCACAATTCTCATCGACTTGTCCCACCATTCCCTACCTCAGTGTAATTAAAAAAAATAAAATCAAAAAGTCTTTCTGTGGAAGCTCCACAAAATGCCAAAGAGACCATCAAAGTGTTTCGCTAATTTCTATGTATGGCCTCTCTCACCTTAAAAATTGATAAACAGTCATGCAAAAGATGGAAGAAACTCACTGGAAGAGGGCAGCTATCATGATCTAGAAAGCTGTTGAAACATTGGGAATCTTTATTAGACAGCAGTCCTTGGTCTTTCCTGAGAAATTATCTTCATTTAATCCCAGTAAGGTTTCTGCAGGTAGGTGTGAAGGAGAAAAAAATGATTGTTCCTCTTTCTCATGAGCCAAGCTGTATTTACTCACCTTCATTAAAGGAAGTGTCTCTGCAACTGATCTTGGTAAAATGTCACTTAACCAGAAATTTTTTCTCATCAAATGCTTTAGAGGCATTCTAAATATTTGGATTGGGTCTGTGTTTGACAAGGCCACATCCACAGTCCTTTTAAAGGAAGATGCCATGTGATATCACCTAGGTAAGTGGATTCTCAAAACACATCCCCATCTCTTTAAAACAGACAAGAAAATGGGCGTGGCAAAATCCACATCATACAATATGCTGTATACACAAATTGAAAGACTGCATCTCATTTTTTCTCCTGTTACTAAATTTAACATGTTTCAGTAAAACATGGAAGCAAAGCACCAATAACCATCTTTTCCCAAGTCCTTGAAAATGCCTTGTCATCTCCTACAGTCTTCAGATCTCTAGAGTTTCTTCATTTGCCCCACAAGTGTCTACAACACAGATTAAACAACTTGTCACTGGAAAAGCACGGACTTTGGAGTTGGCTATCCACTTGTCTGTTTCAGTGTTATATTCAAGAATGTGCCCTAAGCGACCAACACCCTGAAAACCAGCCAGGACATAGACTATAGATCCCACCGCAGCACACTTCACTGTTACACCTTTCCATGGCATTGGAGACACCATCTTCCATTCATTCATCTTGATATCGTAATATTCTACATTATCAAGGCCACCTACAAAGCAATGAGATAGGTAACTGCTTATTATGTTGCACTGTATGGACTGCACTAAAGCATGCAAACTTCAGTCTTTATTTTCAAGGTTTCAAGAACCCTATACTTAAAAAAGCAAATCTGAAATACACCCCAGTTTCTAAACTAGCAGCTTATCCTTGTATAAATACAAAACCAGAGAAAAGTGAAAAGGAGATAGAAAGTAAGATGTATTCTAACAAATTCCCACTAGACGCTTTCTAGAGATTCCAACATGTTACTTCATGAACAGAAGAACTTTCGATGCTGAATTTCTGATGAATTTGGGGCTAGTGACTAAAACTCAGGAATTACCTGAAACTTCTCTATAGCAATGGCATTTCATTATAGAGGGCTCATGGGTACTTTTAGCAAAACTGACCAGTTTTAACAAAACTGATAGAGGAGGTCTCTCGTCATGATGATACTAAAATCACTGAAGTGTAAAAGCCTAAGTCCCTTTGAAAAGGCCCAAAGGAACCAAAAGTTATTAGAGAAGAGAAAGTTTTGTGACTGAGATTTGCTTCTTCAAGAAATATGCTAGTAATTACACTTTACAATAGCTGCAAACATCCTGCTGTCCCTATTTAAGTAAGTTTTCACTTCCAGTACTGAATTATTAGATCTGAGAGATTATGAAATCTCTCTATCGTAACTCTTCCTCATTTTATTCCAGTAAGAACAATTTTGAACACTTCTAAGAGGAGCATTCAATTAATAAACTTATATTTTGCAAGACGTCAGATTATGGAGTGATAAAATGTTTGTGCAATAAATGTATCTATTATTTTTGCATTAGGAATCAATCACAATGGAATAGTTTGAGTAGCCAATTAAAAATCAAGCTATATTCTAAAATAGCATTCATCTGAAATCAAGTATTTCACTTGCCATAAACAGTGATTTAAAAACCTCATAAATGAGAATTTTTCAAATTGAAAAGCATTTCAGAAACCCTGTGCAATTAAAATCCAATTCTTCTTGTAAAGTATTATTCTTCTAGTTTTAAAGACAAGGAGATAGGCAGATCATAATTGACCTGGCTATAACAGTAAGTCTCATTTCAAAGCTAAAGCAGTCAAAAGAGGTCTCACATTTTCACCATTTTTTAAAACCAGACTAGATTTAAGTCTCTAGGGTGAAGTTCCTAAAATAGTGGCTACACCTTTACCTGCCTCTCAAAAGAATGCTAAAGTCTCTGAAAACACATGAATAACTACCCCCACAAAAAAACCCAAACAAACAAACAAACAAAAAAATCTTTTCTCAGATGCCTGGTTTAGTCATATTAACTGCTTCAGAACTGGGCTACAGTGGAGGTACATATCTAAACTTGACTGTCATTAGTATAAGAATTTGAAAAATAAGGTAACAGTGAAATGTGAAAGGAAGAAGGCAACATTGATGTGACAACAACAGGATATGTTTGATGGTGCTGCTCAAAGCTTTTCAGTTGAACATAGTGGAATGAATTAATTCCAGAACAGAAACCTCCCCCGCCATGAAACTGTGTGTGACCAGCTAAAGAATGAATAGAATTAAAGTACCTAAACTATTTTGTCCACCCACAGCAAATATTTTGTCCTTTACAAACACCAGCCCATGATTCTTTCTGGCTTCAATCATTGGACACAGTTCAGTCCACCTGGGGAAAATAAACAGAAAAGGACAAATCACCGTCTGGTTCACAGAAAATAAGTATAACCTATCATTAGGAAAATAAAATATCGAAGAAAGCTGCTTAAGAAAAAACATCTTTCAAGTAGAGCTACAAATAACTGATTTTTTAATGCTGACTCAGGAAAAATTCCTTACCAGAGTTTCTCCTGTAGTCACCTATACTTCAGTCATTTACAGAGCTAGCAAAGATACAAGTGACTAAAGCCATCCTGACTTAAAACAACACTTACGTTTCTGTGGCTGGATCATAAACTTCACAGGAATTCAGGACTCTTCCAGAAACATTGTTTCCCAGGCTCCCTCCGCATACATAAATGAGCCCATTTGCCTCTACCATTCCATGGCTGCATCGCTGAGTCAGCATGCTGGGCTTTGTGTGCCAGCTCTCTGTTCTCGTGTCATAGCATTCAAATAAATACAGTGCAGAATTGCCTTAAAAAAAATAGAAACCCACCAAAGTGGCATTAATCTTTGTGGCTGACTTTCAAGAGAAGAGTCTAACAGCAATTATCAAATTAAAGGAAAAGGGAAAGCTGCTTCCCCGCCTCCAAAAATAGAACTAACCAGCTTTAAATTTGGGATTATTCAGAAAGCACGTACTTGTAATTATTTTGACTCTTTTGTTCAAAAATATATAAGTAAGTTTATAAAATCGCTATTTGTGTTTAAAAACAAGAAAAAAAAGTTGTTTGTTTTTTATTTTCTTGGAGGGGAAAAAATGCTAAATAGAGATGTATATAAAATACCCATCCCATTGTCATCAGCTCATGCTACTCTTACTACCTGGAAATATATTGAGCTTTCAGATGTGAAGATGAAACCATCTTTGTAAACTCACTACAGGTTCATGAGTCTTTTCCCTCTAGCAATGTCACTTGCCCAATACCCAGAATACCTGTTGCCTTTGGAATTTGATAACTTTTGTCATAACATACTCCTGGAATTATTAGCAACCACAAAACAGCTACCTCTGCCCAATTTACTTTCTTCCTGAGGACTGGTAGATACTTATTGTCTGGAAGTGCAGGGTCTGTGTACTCTTCCCTCAACAGCCAAGAGAACTATTACTGAAATCAAAAGCAATTTTTCTAATAAAGGTAGATGGGGGCTCAAAACTCATGCTCAGGTAAGTGACCGAATCATAGCAAAGGCAGAGAAGGCTGAATACAACTTTCTCAGAAAAGAACCACATCCTTCTTCCCTTTGTTTCAAGAGCTATATTTACCTGGAACAGTTGGTGCCTTTTCTTGTGCCTGTTTTACACCTTGGCTTTCTACTTCTAAAAATTAAGCCTGTCATACTAGCAGCACTTACTACCAGCTGAGGATTTGAACCTTCAAAAGGACACTATGTTTCCAGACCCAAAATGACTCCTAAAAACACTCCTATAAAGCGTGCATTTGTTCACTCCCACCCTGTCGTTCTCAGTATCACCAAAAACTGTATAGAGTGGGACATTTTTTCTTTTATGTAAATAGATGTTTTCTTTGATGTAAAGAGATGTTTTCATTGCTTTGAAGTTGTAAATTCCCATCCATGGAAAGTCCAGACCTGTCTTCTTTTTTTTTTTAAACAGGTAGAAGCTTCCATTTTCAGTATAATATTAAGTTTCTCCTGCACTGAAACAAGCGTGGAAGAATCTGGTATGTTCAGCTTCCAAACTCTGCTAGTTATTGCAAATAGAACAGGACTCCCATCAATTCAAGAAGGGGAAATGAGCCATGTTGTCTGTAATGGACTGGCACAATAATCCAACCTCTTCAACTGATGGAAAAAACATGCAATTTTTCGATTTCTTTACAGCTAAGTACACTGCATCAATTTATCAGATTAATGCTTTCAACATAATTGCCTGCTTCAAATTAGAAAACACTAGATTCAGGAGAGACAGACCTTTCCAAACATTCACTATTCACTGAATTCTGCACTAAATGTACAGGCAAAATAAATACTATTATTAATGTTTAGCTTTTACTATTCCGTCTTGATTAGTATTTATGGAAAGCAAAGTGAAACTGTGCAGTAATGTGAGGGTGTATTCATAAGAAAACTGTTACATTAAAATTTCAACTATAGTTGTATTAACTATTTACTACGCGTGAGAAAATATACTGTACAATCAAAAGTTTCTATTGTTATTCCCCATTAATTGAAATAGGAGAAACTGCAAAGATTTATGAGATGTAGTGTTCCAAGTTTCCCAATGTTAAGCTTAGTTAAGCCTATTTCAAGTAATGGGAAAGATGCTATTGCACATTCACCACACGAGGTGGCAGCTGGGAACTGCTTATTCTGTTGCTACGTTAGACCTCTTGAGATATTTCAGAGGTCAGATAACATGGCCTAAATGTTACAACCTCCATTAAGTGACTTATCAATGTTAAGCACCGATCATGACAATTCTTTCCTCTGTTCACCTCCCTCTGCAGCAAGGCAGACCTCAAAAGGATCTTCGTTCTAGGATTTTTTCCCATTTGTTTTTATTCCCCAGAACATAGCTTTATTAGCATAGCTATTTTTATAGGTATATCATGCCTGCATTTCAACCTTTGGGTTGTTGATGATGTATCATGTTTAGACAAAATAAAATGCTCCTGTAACACCACAGCATAAGTCATCTTCTAGGCTTTTTGGAGAGAGAAAAAAATCCCAATGGTATTTTATTTTTTTTTTCTTTACTATGCTGAATAATAACATCTAAGGGAAGTATCATTTCTCCATTTGTGGAAGCAAACCAACAAAATAACAAAATAGCAGAAAACTTCTGTCATTTGACAGAAAAATTGGACAAATTCCTTTACAGGACCAAGTACAATTTCACCACCAAAAGCAGTAGTTGTAAAAGTTAGATCATCTTATTAGGCCCAACATATCCTTTATAAAAGGAAGGCCATTGTCAAAATGCAGCCATTCTAGTCACACATTTCAGAAAATTTTAAATTACACTCAATTCTGTGGATTTATAGAAGAAAGATAGGAGTGAGACTTCCAATATGTATTTCATTGAATCACACCATCATAGAATGGTTTGGGTTGGAAGGGACCTTAAAGATCATCTATTTCCAACCCCTTTGCCATGGACAGGGACACCTTCCACTAGATCAAGTTGCTCAGAGCTCCATCCAATCCTGTCTCTATTTAACTCTTTAAGAGCTGCAGTGTACTTTTTACTCCAGTTAATGTCAATATTATTCATTTCCATCAGTGAAACCATTTTCAAAACACAACAGGAATAAGTTGTTGGACTGGGCAAAGGGGGATAAAAATCCTAAATATGGGAAAATAAACTCATTAGGCTAACATGGCAACGTGCAGTTTCTTGTCAACAAAATCATGCAAAAAACCAGAAAAATTTCCAGCTATCTTTCTTTGTGTTTTTTGTTTGTTTTAAAGATTTTTAGTGTCTTACCCACTTCTGAACCACCAGATGTATAAATTTTGCCCTCAGCAGCACAGGCTGCAAGGCTATCTCGAGGTGTTGGAGGTCCTAGCTTGGAATACCAGCTATCCTTCACCACATTGTAGCAGTCCATTCGCTTTATAGGGAAGAGCTGGGAACCACCCAAAATATAAACTACGTTGTCCCAGAAGACACAAGCTGCATCCCTGCGCTTTTCAAAGGGACATCGGATGTCTGTCCAGCTGTAATCCTGCATTACAAAGAACAAGTAATGTCTAATAGATTATAACACTTACCTGCACAGTGAGTGTTTTTCAAACAGAGCTTTTCATAGAGATTTAGATATGGTCAGTTTTAAGTTCCTTTTCAAAACAAACATGAACACTGTTTATTGAAGAATACTCCTCAGGCGTACTCGTGAAAAATTCTTAGACACAGACATAGTTAGCTGCAATGAACCATGACATTATGAATTTCTGTTTTCTCATTCCCTGTGTGCACCCAGTAGAGCTTCCCTGGAAAACAGTTTTGGTGTTTTTTCCAACACAATTGACCTCCTGCTGCTATCATGTTAGAAACAATGCATGTAATCAATAAAGTAGGATTGCATTTTCTTTTATAGCAATGGAAAAAGACATCTTACATATAGTAACAGATTCTTTCTAAAAAATAATAAAATACAGAATGTACCAAACAAAGACAATGGAAAAAGGAGAAGATAATATCCAAATTGACAAGCAACTCAGTAAAAAAGCTCTGATACATACTTTATTACCATGACAACTAGAAGCTTATTTACAGAATTTACAAAACACAAATGTTCTATAGCTATCCACAGTTGATAGCATGAGAAATAGGGTAATGCTCCATCACAAATACTGGCAGTCATGATGCCTAGAAACTGATTTTGCATAGATTGGCAAAATCAGCAAGTATCAAATATGAGCAGTAATGCCCAAAGCCTTAAAAACACCAAACTCAACTGATGGCAGACCAGGATAGCATACAGCACAAGAAACACTTCTTGAGTAATAGCATCTCACATATTCCATAAGCATAGCTTGAATCCTATACTGAACAGGAAAGTATGGGACCTTAACTGTTATCTGTGCCACCTCAAGAAGGTCTACCTCAATCTGCTGAATGACCTTCACTGTAATGGTTCACACAAGACGTTACATCATTACATTTTCTTAGCAAGGACATACTTCAAACACCTTGGTCAATGAGGAAGAACAGCGACTCCTACATGGGGGTTCAAAGAAAGAGAGGCAGAGCATGTTATAGTCCAGAACATCTTACAATCTTTTCTTGTAGCATCCCCCATATCAAGAAGAGCTGTCAGCTGCATGTGGCCCTTTATGATGACAAACAGGTCCTGGGGCATCCTAGAAAGGAAAGCCATACTACAGCATGGCAAAATAAATAGCTGCATAAATCTTAAGAAAATGTCTCAGTGCATTGTGTAAGATCAACATACTTTCTAGCTCAAACTTCTGGCAATTTTACAAAATATCCTGTTGTTTTCCTTTACTGTTATAAAGGGCTATGACCTGACCCACTTTGATGGCTTCTGTTCACGTATCCATTTCATCCATACCTTTATCAAATGAAAAGCCATAACTTGAGTATATTCAGCAGTACCCTCCTCTTTCAGCAGGAGGCAATTTAGGTCATCCTCTTGCAATGCTCTTCGATGTTAGTCTGTACCACATAGACTTGATTTCAATTTTTGAATTTAATACGTTTAGGAATTATGCAGAAGTGTTGCTTTACACCACAATCAAGATCCACCTGGTCAGTGGAAGTCTCAGTTCTGGGGGACTGAGTAGGGAAAGATGGACCAAGATAAGTATATGGTGACTCTTTCCCTGCTGATCTCTATTTTCATCAAATTGCAATGCAGGACACCAGAGGCAAAAGCTATACCTTTTTCTCTTTCATCAATTTATTGAATCACTTATTAAAACTACTTGAACTCCTGAGAGCCTCAAGACCCTGTGACAAGAATGGCACACAGAGTAATGGGCCCTGTAAAAAAGTACCTTTTATCATTTAAGACTTTTCCTCATTTTCAGTTGATTCCTCTTCCAAGTTTGTCATAAAATCCAGCAGACATGCCCACTATGGACAACCTCCCCACTAACAGTTTAATGACTACAGCTCTATCTCCTCATAAAAGGTATGCTGGTTCCCTTAATCATCAAGAAACAGCATTGCCAGGCATCTGTTACTTTTTATTTGCCTTTGTTGAATTTTGCACTGCTGAGAATTTAAAACTTCCAATAATTTCTGGCCACTAGAGATAGTAATTTCAAAAGAATAAGCATATTGCTGACACAGAATCTCAATCATATATAAATTTGGTACTGAGATAAAACAAAACAACAAGTATTTTATTCCCAATCTAAGGATTTTTTTTTGTTTTTTAATATTCTGTGAAAAATTCAACAAGAAAATGCTTCCCACAACTGTTAATAGAACATCTAGGATTTCTAGTAGTATTCTGAAATCATGTATGTCTACTCAAATTAGTGCCAGACTGCTCCACAAGTGTTATGCCCGTCTGCATCTGTCCTGTTGCACTATTTTGCTTTCTTGATGAAGTACATGCATCAATAGAAATACCAGTTACAGTGCAACAAAGATAGCAAATATAGTCTTAAAATAGTACTGCTAACATTCTCAACAAATAAAACAATATCCAATCCAGTCTTATTTAAAGAACCCTTCTGAAACAAGGAAATTAATATCAGCATTAGAGATTAATTTCGTGTGCAAAGGACTCAGTGAAAATTAAAATTTTTGCTCTAGTTTTATAATATAACAGCTATGGAAACTCATATTGCAACCAAGAAAATATTTTCAGGAAAAATATAACCTCTGCTTTGAATTTATGTTTATGTGACATGTAAGAATTTAATTAAATTTCTGATTTCAATTAAAATCAGAAGTGAAGGACTAAGTCACTATTCAATCAGTTCAACAGACAAGCAAAATTCCAATTTTTTCCCAAGGTCCTAACCTTGCAAAAGTACATACACAAGCTTAGTTCTCTGTGCTATGACCCTCCTATCATCTTTTGATGAGACCAATTAAGGTGAGTTAAATGATAATTCACCAGGGGTTCTGGATCCTTGGTTTGTTGCATTTAATAAGCTATTGTCACAGTTTAAAGATTAAAATCAATACTCAAGCAAAACATCGAGAAAAGGACCTTTAAATACGTTAAGAGTTGGAAATTAAGTAAAAGTTGTTCAACAAGACATGACAGGCTGTCTAAGAAAGCATATAAGCACTAGGAAAACATAGAAGGAACATATGCTTGTTAGAATAAAGATCACCAATCACCCACTTTTTAAATTTTCCTTCCCAGCCCCAATCTTCCCCCACTCCTTATTCCATATTCAGGGCTGTAAATCTTGATTAAGAGGCAATTCTTCAAAATTTCTTCCAAATTCAGTTATTTTTTGGTGTTATACCTGGACAAGTAGTCTATGAAAGGTAAAGCTCTTCTATCCTAAGCTTTATGTAGACTTTTACAGACACTACTTTTTGTCTACAAAACAGATTTCTTTGCCAAAACCATGCAACTGCTTGGAAAGTTACGAATGCCTGGATCAAAGGCTTCCCAAACTTAGACCATGGAAAGGAGAGAATCATCTGCTCTGTACCCCTCACCTCCTCACCTCCAGTTGAAGTGCTGCTTATCTTGAGTATGTATATAAAGGAAAAAGGCAGTCATTAGTTAAGAATTTTTAACTCCCAATTGGAATACATATTAAATGTCTCTCAAGCTAAGTCAGCAAAGCTGGTAGGTTTGAGGTTTTTTCCCCCCAGACTTGAGTGGTACTTAGAGAAGGTGGCTTGAATTTTATCTCACAAAAGGAATGTGAAAGAAAAGTTCAAAACACATCCCAGAGGCTCATTCATTCAAAATCAGATTTGACAGGGCTCACATTGACTATAAAGTTCACACAGTACACAAAACTGTTTGAAATTTTAACAAGCATTTAATATGCTGAGTTAGAACCAGAATTTCTTCAACAAAATTTTACATGCATGAGATCTCATAACTTAAGAGAGCCCTGATGTTTACATAGCAAATTTGTTCTGTATTACTGTATGTTCTTGCCTGGTAAAACAGGGTATGGGTAATCCTTCTGCATGCAGTTGATGACCCTTTAGTCTGCATAACTGAAATATACACCATTCCTGTGGCTTGACTTTATTCAAGAAACATGGGAACAAATTTCAGGCAGAACTTGCTTGCTCTAAACTGACCATCTCTAAGCTTTTTGTTGTAGAAACTCACTCTTTTCCACTTATGTAATACTTGGCTCCCCATTCTTTTCCTTATATAATCTCAAGAACAAACAAAATTGTGAACCATTGGGATTTAGAAGTGGTTGCATATTTATAATAAATGCACTAAAAAGCCCTATAAAAATTGGGTTCTACACTAACATACTAGCCAGTAACTTAACATGCGCTAAAAAAAACCTGCTTTGAGTTAATCTCTAAACACCTAGGTGCATGCACATGCATACAGACTTTCATATACTCCTAATCAATTGCCTGATGTATTAGTGACCTTTTGTTTAATTGCAGCTGTGGAATGCACATACCAATCAATGCTCAACTCAGACAGACTGATCAGCTCTCCATACCTAATATTGCTAAGAAACAAACACAATCATTCTATTCAAAATGAAGTATTACATCTNGCTTAAAGATACTTAATTAACCATATTCTTCCAACTGTATACCCAGGAGGGAGGGAATACTTCCTTCCTAATATCATTTTGTAGATCATTATGTTTTAGTTGGTATCATCAGCAAAGAAAACAGGTAAGATTACAAACAGTGAATCTTAATGCATTCTGAGGTAACGATTACCTTGGGATTAAAATATCTGCAGGACTGGGGCTGAGAGCCTCCAAACAAAGCAATGCGATAATCATGTTTTTTTCTTCTTGGCCGGGTACCTTCCACTAACTCTTCTCGGTCTTCCGGGGAAAGGAGGTGGTATCGCATCCCACCTGCAAGGAAGACAACAACTATTGCACACCCAGTGTAGCTCACACATGGATAGGGATGTTTCAGAGGCAGGGATGGGGGGGACATGGAACGAGGGAAAAGAGGAAAGCTAAGTTTCTACATTACACCTATACAGCTTTGATTCAAAATGGAAGAATGCACAGCAGCATGTGAGGGTGGGAGCATACATCCAGATTTACACCCTATTCTAAACTGGCTGCTCCATGTGAAAGCAGGACAGATATAGACTCATTATATACCAATGGATTCATCACCTCATTTATCCAATATTAACAAGCAATTAAGATTGATGCATTGAAACATTGAAACAAAAGAAAGCATTCCAAAGAGTGCAAAAATATTGGTGACATTACAAGCCACCAAAACCAGACAAAAATCCTTATTTCCTACACAATGCACCCAACTCAGTGTCACACAAGAAGTATGACTGAGATGTCAAACGTTAGCAAATACTTACCAACATATAGCTTAATTTGAATCCTGCTCATTGAGTCTGAAGGAAAACAGTTGTGTACTGATTTTTAGATCTACACTAAAATGAAGCCAACTAGCTAACTGCTACTGAAATTGTTTTTCTTTCTTATATGATAAAATTTTACAAATGGAGTCTAAAAACAAAAGGGAAGCTTGTTTCCTAGTCCATCTGCACCCTGAGAATGCAAATGCAGGATCAATCGTCAGTATATAATAGATAAAAACAGTAAAACATACACCTAAAATTCAAATTTGCTTAGGACAGCTTTAAAATATTCAAAATGTTGACATATTTATTAATGCACATACGAACATGAACAATATTGAAGTTATGAGCCTGTCACAAAGGCAGACTAACTTTCAGTTACCCTAATGAGTCATTGACAAAATCTCCATTCCATTACTTCTCATGGAGTTCATGCCATTTGCTAGGAGAAAACAAATGAAAGTCACACTGTTACATAAGATGAGTTTTATTTACATAATAATCTGCTAATCCAACTTCAACTAAACACAGCATCCTAGAGGGAACATGGATGTATATAATGTAAAAATGTTAGAGCATTTTAAAGCAAACAATTTTCAAAAATTTTCAAAGCATTTTTTTAATTATACAGAACATCATAAAGATTTCAGCTAGAGGTCAACTTACTGATCACCATTTTAAGGCATTCTGGGTTATCCTGAATAAGTGGTTCAGCCTGAACTGTTTTACTTAAGAAGTTCTTTGATATTAGAGGAAATCGGACTTTAGCAAGAATATCAACCATGTAGGGCTGGCGATTTGGCTCATCATACTTCAGCCATCTGACTGCTGCATCATAAACCTTAAACAAGAGACAAGGAGAGAAACGCATTAGGCACATCACCACACAGCAAGACAAGTAAAAGAACCCTAATGCTATGAATTGATTCTAATGCCTGCTGGAGGTTAACCTATACTAACATTTTATTATATGGGGATCCCATTGCAAAAAAAAAAAAACCACCCAAAAAAACAACAACAACAACAAAAACAAACAAACAAACCCCACAAAAACAAAAAAAACTAAAAAACTCCCTATAATAAAAGTCAACCAAACCCAAAAAAAGACAATGCTCAAACAAGTAAAATAAATGCATAACTACTGAATAAATTTCATCTACAAACTTCAAAAGCCTACTACTTCTGCTGTTTAACATTTTTCCCTCCAAATGGAAAAGATGAATCTGCAATTCACATTTATGTGGGTAACTCCTTTACCAGGTTAAATCTAATACTTTCAAGTTCTGTGCCAAAACATCAGTAATGCTTTCACAGAAATGAAATAACTTCTACTTGATATAGTCTCCTGAGGTTCTCTTACCAAATCATCATGTTGGGTATCCAAAAACATTGCTATTGTTGTGTCTTAGAGGATCATTTAAATCAAAGTTTTTATCTGCAAACTACTGTAAATTTACCAGAGTGCCTCCTCCTTTTCTCCTCTGCACAGGAAAAGATAATGGGTTTTCTTAGGGGTCAGGGAAGGTAGAACGGGGAAGATAATAAAGAAATCTGCTCTACTTATAATTGTCTACTGGGTCAGGAAGAAATGAAAAAAAAGATTTCCAGGATTACATGTATATTCTGATATTTCCATGCTGCTCTCAGACACAGCAAGCTTATCCAGTAGCACTGACTCTGAAGTGGCAGGATAACCTCACGGTAAGCAATAGCACAGCCAGTGCCTAAACCTCTAGCTCAAAGTGGTCACAGTGATTGCTGCTGAGTGACTGAGATATAACATGGAAAGACACTTCACTGAAGAATTATTCAGGACTACTAGACCACCCCAGCTGTAACTGCAAAATTACTGGGGAACATGGGAGAGCAAAGAAAATAATTAAAAGCTCAATTCTATCAGCTAAGGAAATTCAACAGAATGACTTGAACAGGAACATTGTATAGGACAGACTATACTTAATGCTATCTTCCCTTTTACCTAAATGTAACTATGCTCCATATCAAAACAGAAGTTAAGAGTATAATGTCAACTTTCTAGCAGTACTCCTGAGAAATAGGATTCCTGTAGTACAACTGTCAAACTTCTGTAGTTTCCTACTGCACACCACCAGTTTTCTAAAGGAATTTTAATAATGCTATGCTGAATACATAACATTTCTACCACTGCAGCCAGGTTAAAGCACACCATCCTACCTTACCAATAGAACTTCAAGAATGTAAATCTTAAGTATCATTTTGGCTGCAAGCCAAATGACACTTCCAGCTGAGAATGTTACCCCATGAGCTGAATTTTTCCCAGCACTCAGCAAGAGTGTTGAACTGTGACATTACTCATATTTATACCTGTAACAAATCAACTACCATATTCAACCACCTGATAGTATCCCCCACTCTTACTAATTCTTATTTTCATAAGTTACATCACCATACAGTAGGACAAATAACTAAACCTTAATGCTTCAAATCAATTCTTCTGCCTGTTGGAGGTCAATGTCAATGGAAACCTCACAGTCAGCAGAATATCCATTTCCAAGAGGATATACATACCATCTCAGCCACAACATCCCTCTGTTGTGCTTCAAAGGTATGAGCCAACTCATGATGCCACCCACACAAAGTTAAATTACCTAATTCAAGCACCAGAACAGCAGAGCTACAAAGGTCAGATTTCAGTTTGTTTTCAACAGCTTTGACTAAGAAGCCACAAGTACCTCTCAACTGCTACAACCAACCTACAACCACCTGTCTGGGCTGCCATGTAGACACCTATATGCTTCCTATTTTCCTGCAGTAGGAAGAACAAGCCGGTAAATAATCATTCAGGGCTGTGCTCTAAGCAGAATCAAGCATTCCAAAGGGGATAGCTGTGAATGTAATTTCTACCACAGGTTACAAATTTTAATTGAGTGAACTCCAAGTTCCTTTTAGCCACCTAAACTTTTTTATGTCCAGTCCCTAAATAAGGATCTTCCAGCAATCCACCACTGCCAGTGCATGTAGCTTTCAGTGTTTTATTCATCTTATTTCCAAGTCACTTAGTTGCCCAGGCTTGTGTACGTATGTATATGTTTCCATCAGAAAATTCCTCTCTGGAATGGACTAGGCCATACTCAGGTAGACATGTGCATCCATTAAGGTGCAGTTTGCTCACCACTTTGAAGTGGTCCACTTTCACCAGAAGCACATAAATCCCAATCTAGAAGCAACCACTACAAACAGTTTAGCTCATGTACTATTGAATCAGAAGCCCTATAGCTATCTTGACATAGGAAACTGTTCTGCTTATTCCCTCTGTGACTTCTTTCTTCCAACCTTTCTAAAAAAACACATCTATAAACCACACTTGAAATGTGACTATTTATTAATATTTGGTTTTGATCAAGTTAGGATGCACCTTTTATTCCACAATTTAGCAAGCACTATGTGCATCATATCCTCTAGGAACATTAGAAGTGAGATAGTTGAATATCTGAAGCCAGTTCTTGATTAAAAAAAACGATAGTTAAGTACAGTGCTTTCAGGTGCTATGAAACAGGGATCTCACCTGGTCTTCTGCCCTCACTGTCAGTGTATCTTGGTTCAGGAGATGTGTCACACGCTTAACATCAAGCTGAAGAAACTCATCTGTCTTGTAAACCTCAGTGAAATGCTGATGGATGAAGTCATCTGCAGTGGCTTTCAGTTCCGGGCAGTCTAGGCATTCTGCTAGCACACTTATGCCTATGAAGGAAGCGAAGAAAAAAACCCTTCTAAACTTGAACTGCAATTACCTTTAATATATTAAAATAGAGTATTTCAGTGATACTTACAATTCCAGTTTAATATTTATTACCATGCCTTTTTTTCCCCCCTTATTAAAACACATGCTATCATAACTCATCTGCAATTCAAGGTGAACTAAGACAGGGACAAGCCCCTGATCCCTATCCCTACTGAGCTAATTGGAGAGTCAGACTTGCAACACTTGCTGTATTAAGTGTCTCTCCAGCACTATTTCCTCACTGTTTCTTTCCCAATTACAAAGCAGACAACAGTACCTTAACCAAGTCTGAGCCAAGCCACACTAACCATATCTAACCAGAACAGCTTGAGAAACTGGATCCACATTTTACAGCCTCTCCTGACCTGCTCATGCAGCAGTCACCAACCAAGCCCACTTTCCTTCAAAAGTCATGGTCAACTGGGACCTTTCTATCCATGTAGCAGTCAGCAGCAGACCAACACAAAGTTGGTCAAGTTGATGTTGCTGGAGGAACAGAAGGTTGGCATAAAGGTATAAACAGCAATAGCAGCTGTACCACTGCCAACTTTGGCATTAAAAGCCATGTAAGCACAGAGCTTTTCAGCAGCAACTTCTCATCATGCCACAGTCTTCCTTTTCACAGAGGAAATGGCAAGTAGAGTAGGAGCAACTCACTAACATATGGGTTGTAATTAGTCTAAGCTGCTTGGAGTAGTAAAATGCAAACTAGAAAGAAACTCCACATACATGACAAAATTTCAAGATTCAAATTAAGCCATGGTTTCTTTCAAATACTCTTTTTTAATAGACTGTGTACTTCCTTATAAATACAAAACATGTTTCAATTTTAAAACAGTGCCTTAAGGAAAAACTGTTTTAATCTTTTTACAAAAAAAATTAGCAATAAAGTATGCAACTGTTAGAGACCATAATTAATTTTCCACCTAACAGAAGCTACAGGGCAGAAATATGCCTCAAAGCAAGCCTAAGTGGCATTTTCCTTAGGTAATGCCTTTCTTCCAGGAGTTGTTTCAGAGCCATAGCTGTACTGCACTGAAGTGTCAGTTGAGTCACTGTAATTCAGATATACTCTGCAAAACATTTCTATTACTGCTATAAACATCATATATAATATGACTGAGATGTTACTAGGAGAATTACTGAATGGTGTCAATAAGAAACACTAAAAAATTCCTTAAATTTCTGTTTATAAAAAGTGCACCAAATCTTAAGCATGAAAAAGTACTCAGTTCTACTTGTTGTTTACCTTTTCTGTAACACCAAGTTCACATTAGAGCTACAGAATATGATATCAAACCTGCCCAGATGACATTCATTGTTTTCAGTCAAAATTAAAAGTGAGTAAAACCAAAGTAGCCTAAACTTACCCTGTTTATACTTGTAAAAGATATGTTAGTTTTGTAAAAGTTATAAATATGTCAAATTCTGTCTGCAAGTACAGTAACAACTGAAAGCTCCACCTCACTAAACACATGCAGCTCTCTAACACACAAGAAGCCCCAGCATCCTGCCAAGTGGGATGAGACTTTGCACAGTCAGCAGACTCTGTGGCAAGAGGCAACAGTTCAGATTTAGAGAAAATATTTTTACATGCCTGGATTTAGCCAAATGTTACTGTCTATCCACAGATAGTGATACAGCAAAGTTAAAAAATAAACAGTAACTTTAAGTCTATTTCTCTTACCAAGACAATTGGAAGCATCAACTTGTTCTTTTAAAAAGTCCACACACATTTTTTTCACAGGTTCAATCTGATACTGGTTTGCTGCATCTAGTAAAGACTGGACATTATTGCTGTTAACTGAGATTCTGCAAAACAGAAGGTGTAAAATTAGCATCACTGAAATGACCTGAATTGTGGCAATAAAAAAAGCAACTTACATAAATTCATGTAAATGACAAAATTATTTCCCTCCTATTTACCCAAGAATCTTTCACATACAGTCTAAGGACACATCCTTCATGATGTTTCCAAACCGCTTTTGTTTGCTCTACTTTACCCAGGCAGGGCAAAGAATAACCAGTCCTGGGATCTGAAGGATAAGCCTTTAACACAGGTCCTCTGCAGTCCTATACAATTGCTATGAGCTGTGTGATTAACCACTGTCACAAAAGGGAAAAAAGAAACAAACCCAGACCCCTTTTTAATGGCCATTTTCAACTCCCAAACAGTTATCAGCAAAACCTGTCTAAACTCTCTCAGGACTGGTCTGGCTGATTTGCTCAGACTGCATAAGCAGAACAACCAGTTGAGCTTCAAGAGGAGTTATGGAAGCCACAGTCTAGGGGTTGGGTATCAGGGCAGGCAACCATCTGGCAGGGGTGGGCTGTTGACACAGACTGTCTCTTACCACTGATGGACTATTCAAGAAGATTCCTCTCAAAAGAAAGGAGAAAGCCTCCCTAATGAGAGTTAACCCCATTAGATGAAAGGCCTTCCACCCACAGGTCTGATTAAAGCTGATTAAGTACTGTTTACAATCATAGCCATCTGTAAGAGCTCTGTTGGGGGGGAGGGGGGGTTGG
>VZTT01000019.1:25002-50266 GCA_013400855.1 Buphagus erythrorhynchus
GCTACTGGCGGACGCGGCCTGGGGGCTGGGCCGGGCGCGCTGACGCCATCAGCCGGCGCGCGGCCCCACGCGGGATAAACAAAGAGCGGGGAGGGGCTCGGTGGGGTCACGTGGAGAGGCGCGTGCGCGACAGCCTGAGGGGCGCGGCCCTTCGGGGGCGTGGCTTTCCCCACAGGACCGCCCCTTTGTGGGCGTGCCCATTGGGGCGTGGCCATGGCGCCCGGGGGCGTGGCCTCGGCCGGTCCCGCTCGGGGCTGGCGCTCCTTCCCGGGAGCTGCGGTCCCGGTCAGTGATGGGCGCCAGCGGAGCCTCCGGGTCTGGCCGTGCTGCCGGACACCCTGCCGTGCCCAGGGGTGCAGGGCTTCCTCTGCCCCGCGCGAGTGAGCACAAGGAGAAGAATGGTTCCTGCAGGTCCCGGTCTCCCGTGGGCTGGCTAATGAAGCAAACGCTGTCCAGAAGAAAACCTCTTTGTCCTGGCAGCTGCGGCCACCTCTCTCCCAGAAATAATGCCAAAATGTTCGGTGCCTTGATTCGCGTTTTTTCAATAGGATAGTGACAGCCAAAGCAACGTTTTAGTGTGAGTTTGCTGTTTGTGCGTTTGTATGATGTCCCGAATTTTAATTGCACGGATAACGAGGCGTTGAATAGCTTAATGCCATGACTTGAAGGGAGACAGATTCCTGCAGAAATAATGTGAGGCTGTTTTATTAATAAAAGGAATGAGCTACTTTGTTCCTGAGATCATGTCCCACATGGTAAGATTTAAAAATATGGACTTTGATATTATGCCATCTAACAATTACTACTACATGGAAGCTGTAAGAATTTTAATGCATTTGACCTTTGCTTCGTTGAAATAAAACTGACACAACTATCACTTGACTTTCCAGATTTTATCATATAACTGTAAAAAAAATGAGAAAACTGGGAATGTATTTCTGGCCATTTTCAGATTTCACGGTATAAAGAGTTTACCTATGGAGTTTTAATTTCATCTTGAAGGTAATCGTAAGATGCCTGCTTTACCCGTAGGATACACAGAAACAGCTGTGCTGGGAGGATTAATATCTGTGCTGTGTTCTGAGTGCACTGCTATGTTCTGGAAGATTAGTTGGCCAGGTCAAGGAGTTCAGATTGTTGCTCCTAAGGTCAGATCCTTTGCTGACACGAGCTGCGGTGAAAAAAGATAAAAGCAGAGGACTGCCCCTAGTTTCCCTGGAGAGCTGCTTTTCAGCAGAGAATTTACTGCTGGTTTCTTTTACACTGAGAAATAACACTTAAGCACTTCCAGAGCCTGACAGCACTCGGTGTGGTACCTCCCTTTGTACTGCTCTGTGCCTGGGGTGGCAGCATTACTGACCTGACAATTAGCATCAGTGTATAGGAGATATGCAGGGAGCTGCCTGTAACACAGGCAGGCAGCTAACACGATGTCCATATCCAGGTCAGGCTCAAATGAGGGATCAGCCGTACCCGAATTCTGCAAGCAGCTTCAGTGGGATTTGACACTGAGGGTAACCTGGGATGTGGGGAACCTCTGCACTCCCTAAAGGACAGCGTAGTACAAAGTCAGTTTCTTTTATGAAGTTTTCTCTACTTCAGACCACAGTAGATGGACAGCTTGTGAAGGAACAGCAAGTGCCACCTGCTCCAAAAGGAATTTTGAGTTGGGAGCAGAGCATGATACCACAGTAGGTGGGAGCAGTTGCCTTAACAATAAGAAGCTGTCATGCTGTGTGAGAAAGTTCTAGATTTACTTTAAATTGAAATGGCTGAATGTTATTTTATATGAGATAAGATGCTAGCCACCTTTTGGATGAAAACCAGCTATTGTGTGTACGTAGAACCATAGAATGACTTGGGTTGGGAAGATCTTAAAAATCATCTAGTCCTGACACCTTCCACTAGATCAGGTTGCTTAGAGGCCCATCCAACCTGACCTTGAGCACTGCCAGGTTTGGGGCTTGGGACATCCACAATTTCCCTGGGAAACCTGTTCCAGTACCTCACTGCTGTCACAGTAATGAATTTATTCCTAATATCTAGCCTAAGTTTCCCCTCTTTCACTTTTTCCTCATTGTTCTTTGTCCTATCACTACAATTCTGATGAAGAGTCCCTCTCTGGCTTCCCTGTAAGCCCTGTTCAGGTACTGGAAGGTTGCTATGAGGTCTCCATGTAACCTTCTCTTTTCTAGGCTGAACAGCTCCAACTTTCTCAGCCTGACTTCATAGCAGAAGTGCTCCAGTCCCCTTACTAACTTTGTGGCCTCCTCTGGACTTGCTCCAACAGTTCCATGTCCATCTTATGTTGGGATACATATGCATACATGCACTGCCATGTGTAGTTAAACAAATACAAGAAGAACATGTCACGATGAAAAAATGTCCAAACATATGGGAGTACTAGGTTTCAAGACCAAGAAATCACCATCTTTGAGGGATGGCAGAAAATACAGGGGCAGTAATCTCTTACTCAAAATTTTGAGGTAAGGATTGAAAAGAAGAGTTAGCTCCTTGCGAATGCTGAGAAATTAAATTCAAATAATTCAAATCAATAGGAAGTTTGTAACAGATTTAATACAAATGAAAGTATTGTAATGTACCATGTCTCTTCTAAGCATATTGATATTCTCAAAGCACTCTACAAACCCTAATAGTTTAATGATATTTTATCCCTCAATTCACAAACTGAAATTAAAATCAAAAATAGAAAAGGATTATCCTCTAATGCTCATGACAGGAAAACCATTGGCCTGACACAAACAATATCATATCCATTGTGGTTTCAAAAACAAATCAAATTACATTTTAAGCCATCAATTAATGCTGCTAAACAGACTGGTGCAATATAGATAGAATCTTGAAATGTTTACTAAACATTGTTTGTTTAATCTAATAGTCTCTAATACATACTTGTGGTAGAGATCTTTCCATCAAGAAGCTGAAGTAATAAATATATTGTACTGAAACAAGAAGATTAGCAATTCCTGACTTTGCAGTACAGATCCAGAACGACACAGGGTAACATGTTCAGCTCTTTCTGCTAGACTGGGAAAGAAAGTTAGGATATTTACAACATCCTTTTCTCTCACGAGTGCATGTGCTTCTTTGGGCAGGAGGAAGGCTACTCAGTTACTTTGGCATTAATAATTTCTTATATACTGTTTATGAGTGGTAACAGTTCACCTGTGCCTTGTTTTTTTCTGATTCACAAAGTAAGACAAGATGCAGAAGTTGTGAATGTGAATATATGAGATCTCATAGTGTCACCAAAGTAAGTTCTTTCACCCATTGTGCAAGAGGCCAGTCCACACACAGAGTCAATTTATTTACAGCTCTGTGCAGAAAGGGGTGCTGGGTGGGAAATCCGCAAAAACAACACTACAAAAACTTTTTGCTATTTTTACATTTTAGCAAACAAAGGCGTTAATGTTCATTGGCTACAAGTTACCTCATTTTTTATTAATTAGTATTCCTTCTTTTATGGTTAAGGATTCCCTCACTTCTCATGCTAATTAGTCTGCATGCCCAATCTTTCTTTTTTTTGATTTGTGAGTTTCTTGGGTCAGTGGTCACAGATCCCCCTGCTGAAATTACCTTTTACCCAGTCAGAACTGATTTCAGCACAGTTGCTGAGCTGGTTTTGTTAGTTTCTCTCTTATCTAGAGGGTTCTGCGAAATGTCCTGTGGCCTGTAAATTCTGCATCTTTTGTGCCCATTATCAGTGCTACATCCTCTCCCTTAGGCTTTGTTAACCTCCCCCTAGGTCTGAGATCATTAAATCTCAAGCTCTCAACTTTAACAAGGCAATTCTGCCAACAAGTAATTTATCTTTCTAACACTTGGACATGAATTATGTCACTATGATACGGACTTCGTATTGAATCTGCAGCCACGCTATGAATTCATCTTTTTGTTGCAGTTTTGTGTCTTTTCCCTTGAGCCTGTGACTAGTAACCCATCTCCACACGCCTTTTCCTCGTTCAGGTGAAGCAGCACTGCTTGCAGGGCCTCTCCTTTCCTTTCCCATTGTCTTGCCTGTAGTGCATCTGCCTTTTGTGGGCAAAGTGTATGTGTTTGAGAAGATAGGGAAGATGAGGAAAATTGTGGGTCCTAGTAGGAATGTGAGTGAGAAGGGGAGGGTTGTGCTGAATAGAGAGAACATCTCATACCAACTTGCAGTGCCACTTTTGCCCTGAAAGGAAAGCTGCCAAGAGAACCCTGCACTCTTCTCACAGAGATCAGGAGGGGACTCTCTCTTCCCATGCCAAGTCACCTCACTTAAAAAGCACAGTGAGGATCTCTGAAAGATTTCATTCTATTATGGCACTTAGCACTACTGTTTCTATTATTTCTGACAGTAGCATAGTGAGAGACTCAAATGCCTTTGGTCAGCTTTTGTGAAAGGTCGAGTGCCCTCTACTCACCTGGTGTGGATGCCTGACAGGTACAAGCAGTGCTGCTGTCACGGGCAGAGCCAGCAGTACAGGTGAGGCAGGGAAATCAAACAGAAACCTGTGACTTGGGATAGGTAACAGGCTTCATTCAGTGCATGTTGACTGAAGAGGAGCTGGCATATGTGGCAGGAAAGAAAGATTGCCCAAGAGGCTTGAATTATGTATTTAGCAGACACTGCTTTTAAAACCAGTTCTCTTGAGTTTGTCATCAATTTGTATTCAGTGGATTACAGAAACACTAACTTATCAGAGCAGAGAGCAAAAATGTCGATGACAAATGCTCAGATGAGACTTTACTGGATTAGTGGAAATGGGACATCAAAGAAGAAAATAGATGCTTGATCGGGACAGTATTAAACCAGGGATTGTCAGCAGGTTTAACTTTTTGAAGTGAACTGCATGAGGGTCTCAGGTATATTTCTAACACTGTGGCAAGATACTTTCCAAATTGTAATGTTTCTGATTCTTTCCATCTTAGCCCACCCTAGATATTTTTTGTTTTACAAAACAGCCTGAGGGCTCTTCTTTGTTTATTCCAGAGCAGTCCTTTTTGTTTTTTTCCATCCAGCTACATACAGGAATTTAAATTGTGTTATGCCAGAAGGAGTGCCAGGACAAGTCATAGCATTGATGCTTACAAGAGACATAAACTTCAAGGAGAAAATGAGCTTATCATCACATTAGACAAGGTGCCTTACTGTGTACATTAAAAAGATCAAAGGTTTATTTCCTTGTACTCCCATGAGCAATGGGAGAACTTAGACTTGCTGAAATCAATATTCCAGTTTTGACCAGTACATTCTTAACTGCTGGTCTTCTCAGGAGCATGGTCTTACTGGGTGTTAGCAGCCTCTATTGAACAAGGAAGTCTTGTCCCACCAAGCTGTGCCAGAGCACGAGGGGAATTTGGTCTGAATGGTTTCTTCATGTTTGAAGTATTTCTAGGATATTCTCTCATCTACAGTTTACTAGAAGTCATGATTTCTTTCCTTGGAGAGTTGTTTTAATGTTTTGAATGGAGGCTTTCCCACTGCTTGTTTCTAGAATCCAAGTACCCTTTTCACATGGCTTTATATCTCTTTTTTTAAAATAAAATTCTTCCCTTTTTTCTTTCTCTAAAGTTTTTCCGTGCTAATGAAAGGAAAACTCTTGTTTTCTTACCCTGATGTGAACTATGGCTTACAATATCCCCTGTCATCCCAAATTTTCTGTTCTGACAGACATGGCAGCTGCATTAAAACTTTACAGGCAAAGGGAAGGGAGAGTAAAATGGATTTATACTTTATTTGTTTATTCATGATGTAAGGTAGGTGTGGGGTTTTTCCCTTTTTGCATTAAAGATTAAGGTCCCCTTTGAAAACTTGGACCATGAAATAATTTACAATTGAAGCTGCAACTGACACTTTTACCTCTGTGTAGCTGCTGTGCATACTGTGTAATTTTTATTGCTTGTTCACCCAAGCAGTAATGCTTATCTGAAAGCAGCACATTTGTGCCAGGGAGCAGGAAGAGCAGGGCTGCCCCAGGAGGGAGCCAGCTGTGGAGGAGACCCCATCCTGACACATGAATGCCTTCTTGGGCAGGGTGCCTTCCCCCACATCTGAACAGAGCTGGGGCTGTGACAGGACCTGCCGATGATCCAGTGGTCATCAGAGGAGCTGAGGTGGCAAGGAGATGCAGCCCTTGGGCAGCCAGCAGGAGTCCTGGGCAAGGGTGGTCAGTGAAGCCTGCCAGGGAGCTCAGGGCTCCAACAGTTTGTTTGGATGAGGGAAGTTCTTCCAGTGAGACATATTTGGTTTTGAAATTGTGCCTCCTGCATTCTCCCAAGCTGAATTTAATGCTGTTTAATTGTACTGTTGTTGTAACATAACTCCTCTGTACTTCACTGGTCAGGCTGGGGACGTGACAGGCTGCTTTGTCCTGGCAGCCAGGATAGGACGTGCCTTCTGTCAGGCAGCAGTCCTTTTCCAGGCCAGCATTTCCATTTTAGATTATTGTGGAATGATTTATCGCCAGAGCCAGCCGAAGGCAGCAACTGTGACAAATGAAAACTCTGAAAACAACCTCCTTTCAGGAACAGATAAAGTAAACAAGACACAGAAAGCAGAGGCTTCCCTGTATTGCTGTTTGGCTGACCCCAGCCAGTGGGTAATTCTGGCACAAGGGGTGTTGCACAAAGTCATTAACATCTCCTGGAAATGAATCTATTTCCTGGGCTTTGGTGTCATTTGGAACTAATTCCAGACCTTTTCCTTCATTTAGATTTTCCGCTCTGAAGAACAATAAATACTTAGGCTGTCTGCAATGCTTCTAATCCAGCCCACTTCTCTGTCCCTTTGTCAAAGGAAAAAATAATATTTGATGTGTCCTAAAACCCGTTCAGTAACTACTGTAGCACAGGTTGTACCAGAATAGCAGTAGAGCAGCTGAACAGAGTAAGCCTGTCTGTGAAGTATAGAATTTGGGCTTGGTTTTTCCACCTACTGGTAGCACAGACTCCTGCCCTCTGTGACCCATGGGAGCTTGCCAGTGGCTGGGCCTGCAGAGCCTGAATCTGCTAACAAATTTCGGGATATTGCAAAATGGCCTAGACTTCCTTGCCCGTGAGAGGCAAAAGCAAGCAACCCTAGCAAGGGAGTATTTTGTAGCAAGGTCATAATGAGCATGGGATTTAAAAAAAAAAAAGTGTGCAGGGGACTGAATTCAAAAAAGTAACCTTTTTGATTTTATTGCTTTAATTTCTTGGGCATCGATTTGATGAATACTTAAACATACATTCTTTAATGAGTTTGAAGTACCATAACCTGAAAGAGACAACATAAAATAGGATATTGCCTTGTCTTCTTCCAGCATGTTCTGCCCTTCAGCATGTTCTAACAACCCCGGTCCCTTCCAAGAGCTGTGCTCTCCTTTCGAGAACTAGTCTTTTCTTGGGAAAAACCTAGCAGGAAAGATTATTTACACCTAAATACCCTCTCTTGGGGATGGCTCTCAGTGTTAATAATCCTCTCGCTAAGTAGGTGTTGGGAAGGATGAAAATTTAACGGAAGAGTTTTGCAGATATACAGAAGATTCTGTAGGAATGAAAGCAAGTTTTGATATAGAAGAAAAGAATTGCTGAGCCAGTCTTACTGGGTAACTAGAAGACAAAGAGCAAGTGAGTTGGAAGAGGCTTTTATGGCTTAGAGCAAAGAATAAATCCACCTCAAACAAAAGATGTTTTTACCAAACAAAAGGATTTTCACAGGCAAACAAGAAAGCCAATGTTGCAAGTAGAGAAAAGATCTCAGAAATTTCCACTGCAGAACAAATCCCAATGTCTAACATGTAATTACTAACTCTGATGATTGGCTAGTCACTAACATAATATGGTAATTTTAGCAGTTTTGATAAGTTATATGTAAATGTAAAAGGTATTGTGTATTGTGTTAATTAGTAGTCATTTGTTAAGATGCTCTGTAATGAAAAGTATATAATGCATTGTGACCAGAACTAAAGGGGCTTCAGGACACACGGCTTGCCTATAGCCAGCAGCTATAGGCTCACCCACGACCCTCAGCTGCTGTAACCTCGTCTATGCAATAAACAGCATTTTAAGAACTAGCTGAAGCCTCCATCTCTCTGTCAGGCTCTTACAAGTAGGGGAATTCAGGCACTATGTGCTTAAGTGTCTGAACTTGTTTAAGCTCTCAGTAGCTTAACCTTCATGCTGGAAACTGCAACAGCAGTGGAGCTGTTGGTGCAAAAGTCCAAACAGATGGCTAAAACTGCTGTCTTGTGTTACAGAGAACATCAGTCTTTCCACAACAAGGGTTCCATTGGTTCAGAGATTTGTTTTCAGCCAAATAATAAACATTATCTGACCTTCCAGTAAAAATCTGTCAATGAACTCTTTGAGTGTGTCTATTTGCAACATATAAATTTATAACTTAGTATCTTTATATATTTTTTTAAGTGAGAACATAGAGGGCAATGTACGAACAGTGACAGCGAGGACTGGGTTTATCTGAGATTGTCTCTGTAATCTTTACCCCCAGCTGAACTGAGGTACAGTAAAGGAGTGTAGCACTAACAGTTGAGCAAAGTTTATGCCATCTCACCTACCAATGAAGGGTTGCAAAACTGAAAAGCTGTATTAGCAGTTCTGATTCACAATTTTTTATGGATTTCCCACAGTGAACAAGGGGTATTCCTCAGGACCTTCTACTTGAATAAGCCAATTAACTACTTCTTGTTCACAGACCAAAAAAAAAGGAGAAGAAAAGATTACTCTCATATAAGGAAATCTCTTAGCAGGGCACAAATGTAAATTTTTTTATAGCAACAAAAGAGGAAATGACAAAACTGCCTTCATAGTCATGTTGAATTCTGCCATCTTTTAAACAAACTCACAGCCTCTATGCCCCAACAATAGTTCTATATATTAAAAATACAAACATAAATGATATAAATATATATTATATAAATGATAGTTCTATATATATGTTTTTAAACAAGTAATATTTTTTCCACTCCAAATGCTGTCTGGAAGAGGATGTCTTCAAGGAAACAATGTGTGAGTCACCCTCAGGAGACCTACAATTGAGACATCTCCTTTGGAACAAAGCCATGTACATCCATCTAAAATATCCAGTTATAAACAATATTATGTTACTCACATAATTGCCCAACGGCCTTAGAAGCAATGTTTTTTATGACAGTAAGAATTAATGTTGAGTTGTTGATGATAAAAGCCAGAATAACATCACATGAAGATTAAAATGCCATTTCAGTGATAGTTTATTCTGGATTATGTTAAGAAGTATTAGCCTGTGATCATTTAAGACTCATAAAATTTTTACTCCTTGTTAAAAACTTATTTGAATGTCTGAATGTAAAAGATACTTTCTGAGGGTTGATGTGGGAACCTTAGGGCAGATGAAAAACTCATCTGTGGATTTGGCAGGTAATATTAATACTAACAAACTTGTGTGGATTGCTCTTTTTTCTGTGTACTTCTCTGTATTATGAAAATACTATTATAAAATAGATTTTCACACATTCCCAGTGATACGTGGGCTTAAAGCTTGCTGTCTGTCTCAAGCCCTTGGCTCTTATTTTGAGTTCTCCCACTCTGAGAGGTATGGGAGAACTAATGCAAGAAAAAAGAGCTTTGAGAAGAGGTAAGTATAAGCTAAAGCCTGTTTGTTGCAGGTGTGGAATAGAGGGTCTCACAAAATAGAAACAGGGGTACACCTTGCTCAGAAGGAGAAAGATCCTTTTGTGTGCCCTGATGCATCAAGTGCAAGACTGTGGAATCCATCCATGCAGTCAGCAGGACCCTGTACAGTGGTAATGCCTTCTTGTTATTCCTGTTATTCCATCCTACTGCTGGAGTATAGGTCCTGTTGGTCTCATCATCCCTGCAACAACATGCCTGTGCCATATGGGGCTAGCACAAGAGTGAGCTGAACTTCATCCACTCCTGAGAATTGACAGCACCCAGGGTGAATAGGGGCTGTGGAAGGAAACCCAGAAAACACTGGTTAGTTAGCAAAGGGAAGGCACTGTACAGGCAAGTTCTGTCATTTCAGCATTTACTTAAAGAAAATTAAATACCTGGCCCCTCCAACTCTTCTCTCTCCAGTCACTCATCAGGCTGAGGTTTCTGGAGGTTTTCCATAGGACAGAGGTGGGTGACCTTGAGAGCCTGGGAGTAGCCTGGATGCTGAATGACTGCTGGAGGAGGAGTAGGGATCGTTGGTGTTGATAATGCATGTGCTACTGGGAGAAACTAGCTTTGAGAAATCATCTTATAATGACACTGATGTGTTTGTCATGTTCATTTGACTGCACATTTGTTTTGTGGGTAGGAAGAAGCTGGTTTTGAAAGAAACAATTAATGGTGATTAAAAGAAGCTGTTCTGCAGTCAGATGCTTTCTGGAGCAATCACGAGGGTGGCTGGATTGCCATCTTCCACTGACTCCTCCAGTGATGGTGGTACTTCTGAATTTGCCTACCTATAATACTTTATGCCTTTCCTTTTTAGCATTCTTCCTCTTGGATTTTCTTGGACCTCTTTATTACCCCTATTCAGCACCTCTACCTGTAATTTTCCCTTCCTTTTGCCTGAACTTTCTCACAGCTTTTGTTCACAACCTCACAATTCACTCAAAAGTACGAGCCAAGATTATGTAGCTAGGACATGCTGGACCTGATCCTTGGCACAGATAGCTGAAGCCCCGGGAGCTGACAGAGGAGGTGACCAAGAGAGTTGAAGGTCTCACTGGAGAGGAGGTTACAGGATGCAGTAATCTGTCTGTATCCAAGCCCAGAGTTTAAAGTCTCACTGGATAGGAGGTTACAGGATGCAGTAATCTGTCTGTATCCAAGCCCAGATGGTGCCGAGTACATGCTGCACGGATGATGGGAATGGCATGGCTGCTTTTAGTAGTGTATTATCCCTTTATAAAATCATCTGAAATTCAAGGAAATTAATAAAAGTCTTTATGAGTATGTAAAAGTCAGTGCCTGATACAACTGACCTATGATATCTCACTTATTCAATTGTGTTAGTATCTCCCCAGTGCTACTGGGATATAATAGGGGCTTTACTGGTTTCCACCGGGCAGTGAGCAGGGCTATGACACAATCACTGACCCAGTTTTATCTGAAACAAACAACCCTTCTCTCTCCTCCCTGCAAACAATAAGATTGTTAGATCCAAGGCCAAATTCATGTTGTTGTGAACAGCTGCAAATCCACTGACGTCAGCAGAGCTGTATCCACTTAATAAAACAGAGAGTCCAGCTCACAGTAGTTCTTTGGATGAATTTCAGTGGAAAAATTGCATCTATCTATCTATCTATCTATCTATCTATCTATCTATCTATCTATCTAAAATTCTCCTCAGTTTTTCTTTAGATGGATATGTTTTTTCCTATGTGGTGCAGGACTGTAGTGTCAAGCAGCTGCTTGTGTAGGTCATTCTTGCAGCTCTCTACAAAGCAGATTAGAGTCTGGATGAGCTGGCTACATCATGGACAAGTATGAGATTGTAAGAGGAGAAATAAAACTTCTGATCTCAAGGGCCCAATAGACATGATATCCCAATGCAGGATGTATGGAGCACAGCAGAGAAGTGCAGGCGCTACGTGGCCAGCCAGAAGCATGACTATAATGTTCAAAGAGCTGCTCAAAATAATCTTAATTTTACAAGTGGCAGTTACTATGGCTTGATATTGCCAAGTGTCTGAAAACATTAGTCCCATTGACCTTGAGTCACATAAATCTGGAGTGAAGCAGGAAACCAGCACTGCAGAAGTTGGAGCTTCAGAGCAGTCACTGCTCATTGCAAAGACTATTTTTTTCTGTTTTCTCGAGAAAAAGGGAAACTCCACATGGGAATGGAGAAAGTGCTGGAAGGGCATAATGATCTCCTCTGGCTTCAGCACCAGCTTCCAGACCACCACTGCTGTATCTGAATCGCAGTGGAGCAAGCGGTTTGACCTTTGGTACAAGAAATTACTTCTGATAGGCTGTGTCTACATTAGATTAGATTAGATTGTGCTGATCCCATTCCCTAATCAGGGCAGCTGCATGGCAGTTGCACTCCAGTTCTTCCCACTGAAGTTGCATCTTTCTCAGGAGTTTGTATTCTCAGTGTTAAAATGAAAGATAAGTAAACAGGACTTTTCAGGGGATATTAAAATATGTCTGCTTATAATTTAGTCAAAATGAATTTCCGTATGGACATCTGTATAAGTAAGAAACTCTGACAGTGCAAGAATGGTCACAGTTCTAACCTGTATTTAAGTTACACAGTGAAGTATTTACAGATTACTAAGGCGGAGTTTCAGCAGCTGACATGAGTGACACGACATCAGCAGCGAGGGTCTATTGATGATGTTCTTTGTGCAGAGTCACATTTAGGCTGACCTCTGATCCAAGCAGTGTGACTGACAGCGGTTTGGGATGCTTACAATGGGTTACTGAAAAAAAAATGAGGGTATGTAATGAAATTATTAGCACTGAGATGCAATGATGTGGTGAAAGATACAGATCTGAATCACCGAGGGAAAACACTTCGTGTACAGGATGGATTCTGAGTGTCCCATCTTCATCTTACTTAGCCTGAGGCTGTGGGAAGAGCAAACAAAGAACACGTAATTGTTCCCACACAAGAACAGACAAGCCTACATTGAAAAGATAATGAGTGAAACTAGCAGGATTCAGGGACATGGCATGCAATCTCCAAGGAGAAACAAACTTCGGTCTGAGACCTTGAATATCAAAAGGAGTTGAAAGACTTATAAACCCTTTGAGAAGACACAGGAGGGGAAGATAACCTTTCAGAAGTTCCCTGTGGAGAAAAACTGAGGGAGAGAGACTGCAAAGAGAATTTAAACATACCTGACTTTGAGAGATGTTAATTGTTTAGATTAAATAAGTAAGTTTTAAATAGAATGAGTCAATTAGAGTTATAATGTTGTATGATTTAGTATGGTATTTGCTTAATTTTACTTTCTCACTATGAGTAACTGGATTTGCTGAAGCCTTAGGATACAAGCTGTGAACTTTCACTGACATCTATGCTTTTGGCTAGAATAAATTTATTTTCTTACTAATTTTCCTAGTAGTTGTACAGTGCTCTGTTTTGGATTCAGTACGAGAATAACACTGATAACACACAGATGATTTAATTGTTGCTCATTAATGTTTTTCCTAGGTCTAGGACTTTTTTAGTTTCTCATGCTCTATTGGTGAGCAGGTGCACAAGAACCACAGACCAGAAGAGAAAGAGGATATAGCTGGCAGCAGAAGATGCAACTGGAGAAAATAAGAAAAAGTTAATGGCCTGCCTGTGTGGAGATGAAGAATCCCACATGGTGTTAGAACACCCCACACCACAAATCACCATCAAACTAAAGAGGTATGTGCAGAGTACACGAAACATGAGTGAATAAATCATAAGGGTATAATTGCCCAGGGATATCTTTGTTTGCAGTCCCTCACTGGAGATATCCAGATAGAGCTGACTTTGCTGCTGTATCACTCTATTAAATTATTTATTCTTTAAAAAATCTAAAGCCTGAGACTCTGCTGCAGAAAACCCAGGGTTCAGACTGAAGGAGAAGGAGACACACCTAAGAATGGATGTGTGTGAACAAGGAGTCAAAAGGAATCATCCATTGGCTCACTGTAAAGGAACTCCAGTCGTGTCAGTTGAAGTGTTGCGTCATGTTGCCCTTACATAGGGCACCACTTATCAGTGGTTAAACTTTTTTTGTTTTGTTTTTAGTTAGAGTTGGGATAAAAGTATGAGAGATAGGATTTTTGGTTTTGGACTTAGTTGTTTATTATTTTTTATTTATAGTATAGTGAGTTTTATATTACTTTTAGCTAACTAGCTAAAAGCGAGAAAATGTTTGTAGAAAATGCTGACATGCATGTTTTGTTGTTTTTCTTGCATGTAAGGACACAAAGACTGCACTTGAAAAGGTGTTTACTGATACATGGATATTTTTGAGTCTTTCAAAAGATGGGTATTTTGTGATATTTGTTTGTTATAATTGCAGACTCTGCAATCCCCTTGGATTCACTGCTCCAGTGGATACAGGAGGTTGCACGAGTTGATAATTCGGATAAGCACTTAGGATCACCCTCGCTTGATTTTTGGAGATACAAAATGCTTGAATACGTGTGTGTGCATTTTGATGAGTAAGTGCATGACTTAGTTTTGAATAAACTCCTTGAATGGTGTGAATATGCTCAGGCATTCTCCCTTAACACAGCCTCTCTGGGCCAGGAGAACAGCAAGCCTGCCAGTTGTACACCTGGACAGCTTCACAGTTCTAGAGATATTTTTATCTTTCATATGTAAGTAATAGACCTGGATTTAAGCTGGCCATTCATTACCTCTGTCATTGACACTGGAGAAGACAGAAGCACAGTCATGTGTGAATGACTAGGATAGTCATAACTAATAGTCTGGAGGTGCAGACAGGACCCCAGCAGGAAGAAGAAGCTTCATGGTATTTCATCACACACACAAAAAGAGATGATAACTAAAGGCTTGGGATGTGGGAGGAAATCTGCTCAGATTAGGGTCAGAGGTATTTTTCAAGTATAACAATGCTAATAAGCAACATTGAAAGAAAGAAAGAAAGAAAGAAAGAAAGAAAGAAAGAAAGAAAGAAAGAAAGAACTATATTCTTCCCTTTATGTCTTTTTCCTACTCCATATCTGTGACTTTACTTTTTGCTGTCTTCTCCCTTTTGACATGTATAATCCTCCTAAGAGTGGAATTTTATGAATGAGCCTGTTAGATAGCTGCATGTACTAGTAGTTCTTGTAACTATTCCTCCAGCTATGTGGGTGATATCCTTCAAAGAAAATGCACTAGTGTTTCCTAGAAGTGTGATCTAACATCATTGCTGGTTAAGTGGAGTAGTTTGAAAATGCCTTTTGTAAAATTCTTTAGAAGTATATTCTTATCTTTTGGTAGATGTATAGTATTTACTGGGTTTTTTTCAGCTTGTGACTGGTTCCTAAGCTGCCAGGCATTGACAGCACATTCCCAGCCTGCCTACCCTAATACCTTTGGCAGTCATGGCTGCTTTTAGCAGCAGTCATCTGCTGTCAGATTACTTTGCCAATGGCTTGTGATTTCTAGAAAGTTGAAGTCCAGGACAGGCGTGCTCAGGAAGTTTGACAAAGGGCACGTCAGGATTCCTACTCTTTTGTAGACCAAGCAACTGCTCAGCTCATATCATACATGGTGCTCTCCTTTGCAGACACTGCTTCATCCCAGTTTATCCTGCATTATGTCACACTGCTGGCAGTACCAAGATCTAATTTTGCCATTTAAAGCCTTCAGTGTCTCTTTAACTATTGCCAAGTTTACGACCCAGGGCCTTGCTGTCAAAGACCCTTGTGATACCCACTCCAGTCTCATTTTTTCTCTTCTTCCTTCTACAAAAATGATTCCTTCATGTTATTCTTCTGTCCTCACCTCTCACTCTTATAACAGTGAATTTTCTTCATGTGGAAAAAAAATCGTCATATTGTATATAGTGATTTTTCTGAAGAATTCATTAATTTCAGACTACCCCCTCATCTGCAGGCACCTGCTACTGCTTCTCTTCCTGCACAAGAAAGCAATGGGAGCTCCAGGAGGCAAACTAATTATTTTGTTAATTAAAGCCCTCTTTTACAGTGAATCTGTTTTTGTGGAGACTTATTTGCAAGTTTATTTAATCAGGAGGATTTTTGTTATTTATTTGCAAATTTATTTGATCAGGAGTAGTTTTGTTTGCTTTGGTTTCATGGCAAAGATCTGGCCTGTTGTGTGCACTTCTTTCCTGGGAAATTCCTCTATAAACTTACTCAGAAGCAAGAGGCAGAATCCACGCACACCCTCTCCATCCCAGACACAGACTGAGCCTGCAGACACCACCTGCTATATCACACAGCATTTGCCCCACATCATTGTTCTCTGCTCCTGTCCATCAAAAAGGAACAGAACAGAGTGAACAAAAGGACAATAAAATGGCTTGGCACATGCCACCCCTCATGCAGGTGGTGGACTTTGGAGGCTGGGAGGAGGCAGCCAAGGTGCAGCCATAGCCTGGCAGTGGAATGGGCTTAAAGGAAAGTAAGTGTGCTTCCCTGCAAAATTTTATTTTGAGAAAACATCTACAATGGGTAGTGACCTCAGTTTCATTTAAACCAAATGCAGAAACTAATCTCAAACAAAAGAAGTTAGATACGATGCTTCAGAAAACATTAATTCACAATTCTCCTTTTCAGTTGTTATGAAGATCTATTTGCATTTGCAAATATGAAGTGAAAATGTAGCAAGTATATTTACTATTTTTTCAATCCAACATCTGGTATTTTATTGTGGAGAAAACTAAAACCCTCATCTGTGAAGCATATTTTCTTTTTAATTTATACTGGTTTGCATAACTGATTTCTAATATTTCCTTTGTTTTAACAAACCTGTGCTTTAGGTTAGCATATCTTTGGAGTGCTTCAATAATACATATTATTGTACAGTTAATGCATATTTGAATCTTTCAAGAGATATTAAACAAGTTTCTTTTCATATAATAATTTAAAATTATCTGGATATGCCAGTTTTATTTGCAGGTATTAGATAAGTTTTGAATTGTTTCTTCTAATCCTTTTTTCTCATGTGTCTCTTGAGGGAGATGTAATTTAAAATATCTAGAACACTAATATTGTCAGGTTGCTCTTCACACATTTCCATACTGTAGTAGTTCTCAGTGAGTGAAATTACACCAACCTGCTGTTAGAAGCCTTCACAGTTTGACAGCAAAATCCTTGTTCAACCCTATCCCCTCCAGTAGATGTCATCGTGGCAATGGAGAATACTGCTGGGGATACTGGGAATGGGATCTCCTTCGCCAAGACGGGAAGAAAGCTTTACAGTAATAGACTTTGTTTCTGTCGGAACAAGGTAATTCTCTCAACGCTTTGCATTTATAGAGAGCTTTTCCTTTCTATTATGCTTTGAAAAACATGTTGAATAGTAAAACTCCACACTGTGATCGATGGTGGTGGTGTCTATATGCTCTGGTTGTAAGTATAGATACATATGGGAAGAAATGCACGTGCAATACTCAGTTCGTGGATTCTTTGATTTTTGGTTGTTTTTTTTTTTTTTTTTTTTTTTTTCCCCGTGACTATGCAGTTTCTTGTGTGTGACACGCCTTGCTCAAAGCCATTATATCCTTTCTGTCCTAGTTCCCCCCTCCCAGCCCTAATCCTCTTTAGGAATAATTTCTCCAAAGGAAAACCCAAATCCTCCTATTTAATTTTTACCACGAGTGAATCTCTCCACACCTGTCAGCGCCTGAGCTGCTGGGTGTCCAGCCAGTTTTAAGGTTTGTAGCTGCCTGAGTGGGTCGTTGAGCAGTGAGTAAATCCACCACCCAGTATTATTACCAGGCATAATTTTAATCTCTCAGAGAGCAAATCCAGAGAAAAGCCAAGAGACAAGTCAGTCACTGGCAGTTTTACCTGCACAAGGACTGCAAGGCTGCAACATACACGTCTATATGATTTGAAAAACATGTTGAAAACATATTGAATTATTGAAAATATGTTTACCTATTGTTCAATAGCTGATCTGAGTTTCTCGCAAAAGTCATGCAGTTCAGGATTAGAAAAAAACATCAGACACTTTTCTCCACCTTGGGAGTCCCAACAGGTTTGTTTGAATGTGTGATATGTATTTAGTGAGTGTTGTCCCTCTTAAATTTTATTGAAAGTGCTATGTCTGTGTTCTTCCTGACAGACTGACAATATGTAAGATGTCGTCAGATAAAATAGAGGACAAGCTGAGCTGAGTGAAGCAAGCTGCTGAGCTGAAATGGGACTTTCTAAAAATCAACAGGGTGCAGCTATATCAAACAATAAGTACGTAATTTGAACGTTCTCTTTTGTCTAGATAATAGCCCTATGAATAATAAGTTTTTATTTTTTAAAATGGCAGGCTTTGGGGAAGCAGATAGCAAGAAAGCAGAGCACTAATAGCCTGATTAACTTAAGAGTCTGCTTCTCCTCCTTAGTCCAGTCTTTGAGACTGAAGCAAGTCTCTGTGACAAACATAAATTCTAGGGGAAATGGCCAGATAATTAGAACAAATTTGTGACCTTTCAACACTAAGAGGAAAGCAATTCTTATTGGCAAGATTTTTGTCATTGTTCATATTCTTAAAAAAATGCTGGCTGGAATTTTGTCCTTGACCAAGTGGAAAGGCTCTCTGCTGGCAGGAGAACAATGTATTTAATAAAAATAAAGCAACCGATGCTTTTGACAGGACAAGAACAGACATCTGTCTAGCTGTTCTGAGTAAGCAAAAATGGCAGAAAAGCCCCATGAAGTTCTATTAAAATAAATGGGTAATGAAAGGGTTGTAAAAAATGCATTTGTTTGTAAGTTACCACCTCATCTAGGCACTGTCAAAGAACATGGACAAAAAAGTATATCTTTTATTCTTAGAAAATGTAGGACGTTATATTATCAAAGTTAACAATGAAAGCAAACTGTAAAAAACCTTACAGTAACATTTTAAAAACTGTGAAGATATAGCTATTAACTATAAAAGCAGCAGACAAACTTAGCTATAATCTATCATAAAAGGTAACAAAGATAACTACCTAACTCATGTTCACTTTGGATTTTGCCTCAAATATTTGAGATTTTTGTTAGACATATTGTCCTATTTAAGAATACTTATGTTCCCATTAACAGTGCTCCCATCCTTTTTCTCAAAGCATTTCATAGCACTGTAATTTAATTTCACTTAAGTCTTAAAATATTCAGTCTCTAACTTACTGCTTTGAGACGAGAGAATAAGCATCACAGATAATAGCCCAGAAGCTCAGAAAGGTAATCATGAAGACACATCACTCAGTTCTCTGTATCTGTCTTAGAACAGGGTCAAATATGCCCAAACTCTTCTTAAAAACCTGAGCTGATGGTAATTCCACATTCTTCTCCAGGAATCTGCAGTTGCAGTGCTATCAGTACAGTTAGAGCAGGCGCATACGAAATATGGAGACAAACTTTTTACTATGGCCTGTAGCAATAGGGCAAAGCAAAATGTTTTACATTAAAAGAGTGTGGTTGAGACTAGATATGAGGAAGAAATTTCTTATAATGAGGGTGGTTAAGCACTGGAACTGATTGCCTAGAGAGGTGGTGGACATCCCATTCCTGGAAAAACTCAGGGTCAGGTTGGATGGGACTCTGAGCAACCTGATCTTGTTGCAGATATCCCTGCTTGTTGCAGCGGTGTTGGACAAGATGACCTTTAAAGGTCCCTTCCAATCCAAACTGTTCTATGATTCTATGATTTCCTAATGCCAACCTTCTGTCTCCATTGCAGCTTAGCTTGCAATTTGTCATCCTATCTGCTTTAAAATAAACATTAATCTCTCTCGGGATTATGAAACTTAGTAATGTAATTGAAGCCTTAACTTTTCCTGGGGGAATTGCTTGAAATATGAGTTTCTAAGCCAGTGCTGGTTCTTGTACACTGGAAGAGCTACAGCTGAGAGCAGGATGTGGCCACGACAGTGGAGCTGGGTCAGACCAAAAAGATGCTTCTATGCAGGCACACTGATGCTGTTTTTCAGGGCTGCTTCCCCAGGTCTGTGTGGAGCCAACCGCAGTACACGTCCTGAGGATTTCCTCACACTGGCTAGGTGCCAGGCTGCTTCTCTGGATTAGCAGAGGTCACATGAACTTCGTGGGCCTGGCTCTAGCACCCTGACTTTGGGGCTAGCGGGCTTACATCAGAAGGGAGAGCTTCCTATACAAAAACGCGTGCATGTGTTTCCAGCTCTCGGGGCACAAAGGCAAAGCTGACAAGCGTGACCCAAGAGTCAGCAGCGAAATGTCAGCTGAGTCCAACCACACGGCGAGGGAGGAAGCGGTGCTGGCGGCCGGGCAGCCTCGCACACGCCCAGCATCCCCCGGCTGCGGGCGGCTGCGCTGCGGCCCCGGGCGCTCCCGGGGGACGCGGCTGGGCTCGCTCCCCGGGAAACGTCCCAGGGCTCTGAGCTTCTCACGGAAAGAATATAGAGCTCCCGAGCTCGCCAGGGTGTCTGACGGGCTTGTAAACCCAGCTGCTAGTTTTCTGTAGTCCAGCAGCAAGACGATAAATGCACAAATTCGAAATACTGCCAACGTGCACACAGGGGCGGGAGAGGAATTTTCTGTAGGAGTAACAATTAACAAGCATCTGAAGAACCATGAAAACTTCAAAATCCCTGAATTGCTTTGAAACATTTTTCCTCATGTCTCTCGGAGCATCCTCACCAGCCCTCCCTGTTCCTCCTTGTGTACACAGCCAGGAGCAGCCCCCAGCCAGGCACTACAAACAGCTGTGGTTAGGGAGAGGAAACCCAGCTCAGCCGTGATACTTAAGATAGCTGTGATATTTTAATTGAGCTGCTAATACCAAGGCAGAGGTGTTGGGTGGAAGGCCTGTGGGTAGCAGCTTTTCCTTCAGTCCTTTGCTGAGCAGGAAGGACTGTAGTGCTGAGTGCGTGGGGAGTGTGCCACAGGACTCACAGGAGATGCTCTGCTGTAGTCGATCCTTATCTCTTCCTCCTAGCTTCCCCCTCCCAAACACAGCCTCTCCTGCTGTCAGGTCTGTCATGATGCTCTATGTTTGACCGTGCTTCTCATAACAGCAATCTCCACGTTGTTCCTCCCTTCCCCTCCCTTACCTTGAGGGCTCATTTCTCAGATTTTGGACTAGGCAGGCTTTGATGCAATGCTTGTGTCTTTCCACTCAATTAGTCTTGTGAACTGCTGTGCTTACAAACCTACATACATGCTTTTAACCTCTGCTTTCTAAGTGTGAGGAAGAAAAAGTAATGGATATCCTAGCTCTCGTGTTGTGAGGCTAGTTTATTTATTATTTATGTTTATGATGATTTGGTTGCTATGTTTTTAAATATTCCCTTATGTTAGTGGTATAGTAAGAAAAAGCTTTTTCTGTTATCAAATCCTTATACTATTTTCCCTTTAAAGTTTAATAAAAGTCAGAATCTATGATCTTGTATTTTCAGGTATTGTAAGCATCATCCCTTAGTGCAAAATATTGATGTGGAACATGCTGTTTAGATGACTGGCCTTCAACAGCAAGTCAGACACAGTTTTAAATTTGAGTTACATGAATTTGAACTTTTGGAAAGCCTTTGCATAGTAAAATAAATTAACTCTTTTGTTTTTGATTCTTCTGTAGTGGTTTTGTAATAAATATTTCTTTGCAGTATTAGCAAATCAAGCCATAGTAGTGCTGTGCCTGTGTGTAAGCTTTGCCATGAAAAGCGAAGTAAGGAGAACTCCAGGTTGTTGGGACAACTCCCAGCTAGAAAGAAGTGTAAGATAAAAGCTATCTTTATTTAGAGTATATAAAACTTACCCCAAATTATAAGTAAAGGATATTTCTTTATGGTTCTATGCTAATGTATGATTTTTATTTTTAATTTGAAGTTCTAGTAAAAGGACTTTATTCAAAAAATTGACCAACAAAATGCTTATAGAATCCTTCCTTCTTGAACAGTTTCCTTTAAAATGTTTCGTGGTGAGAAATCTGAGGCTGTGAGATGTTCAGTGTTTCAGAGTCAAACAGATGTTAGCTAGCGATTTTTCACTTTCTGGAAAGATATGGTAAAGAGCTTTCTGCTGGAGCAATTTTCTGTCAAAACATGGATTTGATAAAACGTAACATTTTGTAGGAAGATATTGATTTCTTTTATGTTTTCAAGAGAAAGCTATAGAAATATTTTATTTATGGTTGAGACAAGAATATAAAGAAGAAAATTATAAGTCAAAACTGAACATCTGACACTGTCAAAATATCATAGTCAGTTGTTTCAGAGGTCCTAGAATAAAAATTGCAGAATTTGTGGTTTTTTTACAGAAAGTGCTGTCGTCTTATTTCTATTAGAAAGGAAATTTCAGAATATCTGTTTCTTCTTCCTAGATCAGCATGATTTTCTTACTTTTTTTCTCCCTGACTTTTTCATACTTTGGTTACTGAAATTGTTTTCATGAAGAGTGCCAGACCAGGAGTCTCCAGAGCTTTCTGCATTTGATACAAAGCTCTTGGACCTCTGCTGATTAGAAGAATGACTTGATGCTCCCTTGTAGAGCCAATTAGAGGAGTTAATCAAAGGCTCTGCAGGAGCACAATGTGAGTTCTGGGCATCTTTGAAAATCTTAGCTGAATTTCTAATCAAGAGTACTGACTGCTCTTAATTCTGCAGCCAGTGTTGCTCCATCCTAATCAAAACAGAAGGACTGCTCCACAATGGTGCTCCCATCCATGGAGCAGCACATGCTGTTACTGTGGTCACAGCCAGCCTGGCACTGGGACAGATGACCAAGAAATTGTCACTTCTGGAATTCTGTCTCTCTCCCTAAGCATGCCCTTCTTGGTGTCTCATAGGCTTCAGGTTTGGTCCGAGATCCAATGACTGGAAATAACTGCTGTTTTTTTCCCATGGCCCAGATGCATTATCTTTTAAAAATGGTCTCTGTGTTGGATTGAGCTTTAAGAACATGGTCATATGACAGAGATTAAGGTTGTTAAGTATTTATTTATCAAAGATTTCTAATTTTAAAGAAGCTTACAACTCCATTATATATCTAAATATAAGAACTTTTAATGAATAGGCAGAGATTGAAAATTATGAAGCAGGCAGAAGCTCTAGGTTCCAAATTATATTTCTGAGAAATAAGAACGTTTTATGAAATCTGAAGAGATCTTCTTCCTGGAAATACTGTTTGTGAAACAGGACTGAGCAGTCCTGACTGCTGTGAAAGTGAAACAAAAGTTCTGATTCTTTGTGGCCCTCCTCAGAGAGGGCAGTTTGAAATGGACTGCTAATGGCAAAAAAACCTGCCCTAAACATAAGAATAAACTGCAGTGATGTGTACATCTCTGCACAAAAATCTAAACACATTAAAAACAAAACATATTGCATACTTTTTTGTGCATCTAGAATATTTAAGGCTAATGTGCTAAGAATTCTTGAAACACTAAAATAATTTAGGAGGTAAAAAAATAAAATCTGTGGAAGTAATATAAGGTCACATTTTCTTTTGCTAATGTGACCTGACACTGAAGGACAGTTATCTGCTGCATGAGAATAATTTTCCTGCCTTTTGTTTGCAGATTAGTTTTGATAATCATTAGAGTTATAACACATTAACACATTAACAACAGTAAAATTAATAACTAATGATAGCATGATCTCAGTACCTCTGTTTGCAATTATCAGGGTCACTTAGTATGTCACAAGCCACATCAGTAGCTAGTCTCCCTCCTGACACTGGGTCGGAGCATGCAGGCTGATAAACACCTCCTGCACTGCTGTACCTTTGCTTCCATTGCTTGTCCTTTGATCCTCTCAGAACTGCAGAACTGAGCAGTATACCACCTCAGGGGACAGGATCATGTTTTAAAATACTTGGGTTTTTCTACTTGGTTCTCTTCAGACTGAACTGACTTGACCTTTTTTGTAGCTGTTGGGTCACAAAAACCAGGAGGGTCTTGGGAATAGGTACAGGCAAGCAGGTGGGAAAGACATTGTGATGGAAGCTGTGTATGCCTGCAATGCTGTTGACAGAAATAGTGATGGGAGTGCAGAGAAAGTCAGGTAAAGGGCTTTAAAAAACCAAAATACCCAAGCTGTTAAGCATTCTGGCTGTGATACAGATGTGTATGCTTTCAAAGGTAAAAGTTTATTGTCTCCCTTTAAAAGTTCCACTTGGTTTTCCTAAGATTATGGCATTTAACTGTCTCTCTTCATCTTAGTGAAATAATAAAGCCTTTATAAACCTTTGTTGGAATGAATATCAATCTTTTCAAGAGAACAGACCTATTTTATCCAGTGTCATAGAAACTGATGACAGAATGAATTTAGACCATAACACAGTGGGAGTATTCTAAAGACAAATGGCTTAGTAAGACATTTATATTCTAAAAGCAATTTTATGTATTATGGTTTATATTATAAAAGGTTCTTGAAAATAACACATACTTTATTGTCAACAATACCTATGGAAATGAATGGTACAACAGCACAAGTCTAGAAACAGCTCAGACAGAATGATACTGATGTCCATATGCAGGATGGCCAAGAAGTAGATTGAACCAGGTATTTTCTCAGGTTCCAGGCTCCAGAGAAGTCAATAAACTTGTGTGTGAATACATTATCTACCTGTACAGAGTAACTGAGGAAAAGAACCTGTGCAAGGCATAGAAGACCATGGCTTTTAAATGAGTAATCATATGGGACAGCACTTTGTGACAGTGTTGGTGGTGTTAATTCAGGCTCTGTCATTATATATTTGACACAGATCAAATCACAGCCTCCTTGCCTTAATTTCACCACACAGCAATTAGATTACTGATTAACTTAATCTTTATTAATCCAGAGGATTACTGGATGTGCGTGCTTCTGAGGAATAAAACTTACATCCTGATAGCATACTTACAAAGAAACTCTGGTGGAAACAAAAAAAAAATGCAAAAATAAAAAGTAGCTATTTGTGGGACACGTGGTTTTATTTCAAGATCGTTCTTCAGAGCAGTCCAAGGATGTCAGTAGAAAAAAAAGGAATAGGGGAAAAAATAGTACTTGAGTTTGAAAAGCCCTTGGAGTGTTGTGGAATGAGATTTGCCCACAATTGCTTCACTTGGGGAAGGCTGGTAAGAATCCAGTATCTAAATAATGATAAAGACACGCCTGATGGAAGTTAAGAGGCATTCAATTCCGTGCCATTCCCATCAGGGTGCCCGTAAGCGTCTCCTGCGGAGCTGTCAGCCGTGCCTTTGTTGGGCTGGGGCACTGCCAGACCTGACTGCTCCCCCTGCTCCTGCCTCCAGCTCTGCTTTTATTTCCAAGTGTCAGGCCGGGGGGGCGTGTGTGCTTTGGGACAGCGGTCGAACACAGCAGCTCTGCTGCTGCTCTCTCGAGCCCATCCCAAGCGCTGCCGCCCGTTTTGCTCCGAGCACCCGCGGCCACCCGCGCTCGCAGGGCAGTTTCGGGAGCGGGCGCTGCCCCGGAGGGCGCATCTCCCCGCGGGGCACGACTCTGCCCAGCGCTCCGGACTCCGCTCGAGCTTCCCCCAGCTCCTCGCTCCTTGCCCGGCCGCGCCGGGAGCCGAGGACTTGTCCGGCTTCCGTGCCCGCCCCGGGGCGCCCTCACAGCGCGCCCACCGCTCCCGCCCGGCCTCGGAGCGGGCCGGCCCCGCCCATCGGGGCGCGGGG
>VZTT01000019.1:76307-90624 GCA_013400855.1 Buphagus erythrorhynchus
GGGTGTGGAATTATTGTGGCTGAACCTTGAGATCATGAACTGGTTTATTCTACCTTCAGCTTAGGGATGTACAGTGGTAGTGCATGCAGTTAAAATATTTTGCTTTCCTAGCTGTAGTTTTCAGGATTTTTTTTAATACACTTTGGATCTTGAAATGTACTCCTGAAACTTAATAACAAACCTGATTATAATGAAGAATACAAATATTAATATTTTTAGAATTCAGAAGTTTGGATGTAGCCATTTTCTTTCCCTTTCTCCTATATATTGAGAAACATGTTTTTCATTTTGATGCAGGAGCAATATTAAAAATTAAAGTATCAGTGGTTTATATGGAGAGTGGGGGAGCTGTGCAGCTTTTCAGAAGGAAGAGCTCTGTATGGCCTTTTGATCCTTTTCAGTCTTCCTTTACTGCTTCATATTTTATTTTAAGACTGGAGTTTTAATAGTTCCTATGTGAAGTTGGACCTTCAGCCTTCCAATGCATGGGTGCTAGGAGACACTGAAACTTCTAATTATTACTCCTGGATATATTAAGTCAGCTGCTGAAATTTAAGGAGGAGAAAAGTAAAATCTGGTGTGTGGTGTTTGTTTTGGTCAGGTCTGCTTTGGGTCTTTAAAAGTTTATTATTTGAAATACTCCAATGTTCTTCTGTGGTACAAAACCACATCTTTTTTTGCCTTACCCATTAGTCTTCTGTTACCTTACAGAAGCAAAAAGTCTGCCAGCTACTGCTGTGGTGGTATCTTTCAGGAAAGTAGCTTCTCTAAAGCTTTGCATCCATGCTTCTTTTAATTCCACAGAGAGAGTTATCAGACTTGGGGTTTTGCAAATGCTATGGTTTGCTGCTGTCAGACCATATGAGGCTGCAGTCATTCCAGAGCTGTAATATTTCCAAAACAAATTACTTGTAGAATGATTACTTAATGGTTAATAGTTTTCAGAACAGAATTGTTGATTGTTAACCTTCACAATTACCAAATAGTGTATAATTAAAAAGAGATAATGCGGTTGTAAACATGATGTTTTCTGTTAGTGTTTTTAAGGTGGATTATGTATGCAAATGGATGTGCCCTTGGCTAAGTTATTTGTATTTGAAGAGTTTTCATAGACAAACAAAATGTACTGTGATAGAAAGTAAACAGAGAGATAGTTTCTAGCTTGCAGCTTGGATTGTTATAGTATCCCTATCAGTCCCTATAATAAATAGTATTTAACATTTTAGGATGTCTGTTTTCTGTAGTACAGTGTAACCATTGATATCTTATGTCTTTTTCAGGAGATAGTTGACAAAGAGGGACATAGCAAAGTGCTGAGTTTCACAATTCCATCTTTGTCCAAACCTTCGGTCTATCATGAAGTAAGTGACACCTACAAAGTGAAATTCCTGACTGAGAAGGGCAGTATGCTTTGGGGGCCTTTTTGTTAAGAACAAAAGTGAGAAGTAGTTTTAACATGTTGTATGATGACATAGGAACATAATTCTGAGATTTCTGAGTACTGCTAACAGGTCTCTGAGGCCTTTTCAAGGTGGAATAGTCATAATTGCATAATACTCATGCAGCAACTATGTCTTCTTTTTCTTTTCCAAAGCCATATATCTTATCTGATGTAAAATGAACAGATTACATCTAAATAGATACCATTAAGCCTGTTGAAAATTTATATATAAATATGGTGATGCTTATTGTTGTCTATTTTCCCTTGCATTATAGCAAGATTTGAGGTGGGCATGCTCTGAATGACCGTTTTTTCCTTTAGCCTTCCAGCATTGGCTCCATGGCTCTCACTGAAGGAGCTTTGTCACAGCATGGGTTGTCCAGGGTTGTGTACAGTGGACCTCATCCTCAGAGGGAGATGCTGACAGCCCAGAACAGGTGAAATCGTATCATAGGATTTTGCTTGAGAGTCCATAATGGATCTGAGCTTCTAATTTTTAGTATAGTTGCAGACTGAAGGAGGATAGGTGTATGATGTGTTTGGTCATGTGCTTTTTTGTTTTTAAATACGTGTAAATGTAGATGCAGAAAGATCAGCAAGGCATGTTACTACATGTAGAGGAAAAGCTTACTCAGTTGTCAATTGTATTGAAATACAATGCAAGATCTGTTCAAATAACTCTTAAAAATTTCCCTGTAAACTTGTTTTCTTTTAAAAAATAAAGTTGGTAATGGAATTCTAATCTTTCTTTCAAATCCCAGGTTTGAAGTGCTGACTTTCCTTCTGCTCTGCTACAATGCTGCCTTAAGCTACATGCCTGCAATGTCTCTTCAGTCATTGTGTCAAATTTGTTCAAGGTAATTTCTGCAGGTTGTTTACTTTTAGAATGGCATTTCCAGCTTGAAATGCAGTCAGTTTGGACTTTTTTTAATAAAAACAAGCTTTGAGTTCCCAAAGGCCGCTTTTAAACTTGACTTCTTCTCATAGATGTTTACATCTGCATTATTTGCTTTCAAAGTATCTCTTATATAACTTTGGGTTGAGATCTCAAAATGGGGAACAATAACCTGACTTATATGCAGGCTAAGCTTCTCCTTTAAGAGGAGAAGTCAAAGGGAATTGTTTGTTTTTATTAACAATGGTTGTAGTTGTGTTAACTAAAGAAAACCAGAAGTGTCTTTTAGAAGTGTAGTATATTTTGCATTATAGGTTTGCTAAATAAATTCAGATGCTGTGCAGGTTGAAACTTTCTTGTAACTGTAGTAGGTGTTGAAACTAGAAGTACATCGATTTTTATGGATACATTGAGCATTTCCAAAATCAGCTGTTGCTTCAAAAAACCAAAATAACAATGCCAACACACCCCTCCTGACCTCAAAACAAACAAAAAAAAAAGCCTACCTCAGCTTTAATTGCAGTGACTTCTTTTTTTTTATCAATATCTTTTTTAAAGAAGAAAAATGGGTAGTAAACATGTTTTTCTCTGGATTTTCCAAAGTGTATGTTAAGGGAAAAATTAGAATGCTCTCCTTGACCTGGGAAACCCAAGAGACCAAGAAGTCAGCTGCAGGAACTTTTTTCTAGGATAGTTCCTAGGCTTCTCTCACAATTAAAGCATGATAATGGATGCCTGTAAGATTTCCTTCTCTTCAAAGGAGGCAGGAGACTTTGGAGTTTGGAGCACTTGGCAATATTTACAAGAATAATTACAAGATCTTTGTTAGATAAACTTCTCTAAAATATGAGGTAAAAAATACTTAGAAGCTAAGGATTGTGGGAAGGAGACTGATGTTGCTTATTCTGCTTAATTAGGTTTTGATTGTATTTGGAATAAATAATTTTTAAAGCATCCAAAAAAAATCCCAAGCAGGTTACCCGTAGATGCAAGCAAGACTTCCTACTTCAACATGTTGAATGTCTTGATACTGAATTATTTAATGCTATACAATTTAACTTCTTTCATTGTTCTTCATTCCTGACTGGTTTTGTCATTCATGTTTCTCTGCTTACTGAAAATCTTACCCTGACAGCATGTTAGAGTATGGGGAGTATGTGTCAGAAGCCCTAAAAATCTTTCAGTGTCCTGCTTGGGTGTGGTGGAATCTATATTCTGCTATTTGGATATATAGAATAACTCCTTTAATTGATTTGAACAATGTGGAATTTAGGGGGGTTTCTTCTAGTAAGTTTAAAATTTTTATCACTTTCTTAAATTACAAACATGGATTGTAAATATGAAAATTACAGCACAAAACATTTTGTGCTGATCTCAAGTTGTAAATCCAGGTATTTTGCATCTGGGCAGTTACTAAGTCTCACTGCATAAGAATGTTGTCTCGTATGTCATTCTTGCATTTTTAGAAGAAGTAACTCAGAGCTTCTAAAAACTGATCAGTATTGGTGAAGTATTGAAAGTATAAAAAACACAAAGGTGGTTCCACATTATTTACTAATGACAAATGTATGATTTCTTTAGAATTTGTGTCTGTGGATATCCTCGCCAGCAAGTGAGAAAGTACAAGGGAGTCAGCAGTAGGATTCCAGTTTCATCTGAATTCATGGTGCAAATGCTCACGGGGATCTATTATGCCTTGTAAGTTGTTTTTTTCTAATATGCAAACAAAATAGAGAAATGCCAGCCTAATTTGTGTACTTGTTCAGACATGCTACCTTGGAGGGATTTTTTTTTCTGGTGGGCAGATGTTGTGTCTAGCAATAATGTCCTTGGGGAGAGACAGTTGTCCAGGCAGTTGGATGAAGTTACCTGTGTCATACTGGGGAAAGATGGCTGGAGCAGCACTTGGTAGGTATAACTGCTGATGGGAAGAAAATACTGTTAAAAGCCTTTTCCAGCCATTGTCTGCCATCCACATTTTTGCATGGTTAGTTTTGACATCAGTCTAGTTAAGGAAAAGAGGTATTATTTTTTTCTCTGAAATGTTGATGTCATCTACCCTTTGATAGTCATGTTAATGTGTGAAGCTTGCTTAGTAACTTAAATAATTGGAGACTAGTAATGCAGGAATACTCAAAAGGTGGAGTAATATTAAAACATCCTATTTGTATTTCAGAATATTTCATGCCTAGCTGATCAACAGCTAATGAAACAATTTTTAAACTGCTTAGGGTGGCCAATGAAAATAAAACTTTGTCTCCATAGGTGCTACTTCAAAGTTCTCTAATTAGCAGGCTTACTGCTAAAAAACACAAGTAGTTCCAAGCTTCTAAACTGAACTCTCAAGGAACACCAGAGCTGTGAAGGTTATGTGACCAAAAAAGTTCATCTGTTGACATAGATGCTTATTATTGCATATAATTTTACCTTTGCAGTTATAATGGAGAATGGGATCTGGCTCGTAAAGCTATGGATGACGTTTTGTACAGAGCACAGCTTGAACTGTATCCTGAACCTCTGCTGGTAGGTATTTTATTTCAACAGCTTGTTGAGTAGAATTTTTAGCCTGGGAAATCCTTGCTGTGAGCATGCATGATACAAGATGATGCCAGGAACCTAAATGTGTGTGTGTGCTTGTGCAAACAGCTCCATCTGTAAGTGCACACGCTACACAGGGCTTTTCACTGTACTTAGTTGTGGGTCATGTTTTTCCTTGTGACCAAGCTGTTTTCAGCAGAACACTACTAAGTCTTCAGAACCAAGGTAATAGTGCAGGAGAACTCTGAAGGAATAGCCACATCTTGAAACTAGAAACTTTGTTTTAACAAAGTGGCAAGTATAAGTTCTGAGAGCTAATTGCACCCAGTATTCTGTATAGACCACACAAAAGGGAGGTGTGATTTTTGACCATAAATTGGAATTGTACACAGTATTCTTCTTGACATAGTAAGAACCCCCAACAGAACACTTCTGAAATTTGGACCTTTGTGATGAGAAATTAAGTGCATATCTTCTGTTCTAGGTTGCTAATGCAATAAAAGCTTCACTGCCTCAGGGTGCCATGAAATCTAGTAAAGAAGGTACAAGATGCATTCAGGTTGAAATTACACCTACTTCATCCAGAATATCAAGAAATGCTGTGACTAGCATGTCTATAAGAGGGCATAGATGGAAAAGGCATGGTAAGAAACACATTTTGCAATGAACTCTTAGCTTTTTCCATGTTTTTAAAATAATACTGAGAATTTTATTATTTCACATACTAAGTGCTTATAGTCAAGCAACAACTTGGAGGTTTTTATTTTCTTGACTGATGAATGGGAATCTCAACACAATTCAGATGAAGTACATTCTGTATTTCCTTAACCATGTTTAAAAAAAAAAACAGCACACACAAACCCTTTTTGTTAAAGGGAAGTGTACACAATTACTGCTTCCGTAGGAAACAATGTTCCTGCTTTCTCCTGAAAACTAGTTTCTAGTACCTGAAGCAAAATAAATATTTAACAACTTAACCACAGAACCTCATCTGTCTTAAAGTACTTAAATAAAAATTGGATTTAAGGATAGAGGGATAAACTACTGTGTTTTGGTGTTGTGGTTTAAGCCCACACAACAAGTAAGCCCCATACAGATACTTACGCACTCCCCACAGTGGGATGGGGAGAGAACTGGAAGAGTAAAAGTGAGAAATCTTGTTGAAATAAAGCCAGTTAATGAGATAAAGCAAGAGCTGTGCCTGCAAGCAAAACAAAACAGGGAATTCATTCACCATTTCCCATGGGCAGACAGGAGTTCAGCCATGCCCAGGAAAGAGCTCCATCACACCTAACAGTTACTTGGGAGGACAAGCACCAAATATCCCCTCTCTTCCTTCTTCTTCTCCCAGCTTTGTATACTGAGTATGATGTTACATGGTCTGGGGTACCCCTTGGGTCAGCTGGGAGCAGCTGTCCCAGCTGTGTCCCCTCCCAGCTTTTTGTGCACCCCAGCCTGCTTGCTGGTGGAGTGGGGTGAGGCACAGAAAAGGCCTTGGATCTGTGCAAGCACTGCTCAGCAACAATAAAAATACCCCTGTATCAACAAAATATCAACACCGTTTCCACTCCAAATCCAAAACACAGCTCCGTAACAGCTACTGTGAAGAAAATTGTCTCTGCTCCAGCCAAAGCTATATATTTGGGCAAACTTGTATAAGGGCTTCCACAAAGCAGATCACAAGTCTGGGCTGAAAAGTAGGAAAAAATGGTGCCAAATGTACTGCAGAAGTAGCAGTACCAGCAAGAGATTCTGTGAGTCTAAATGTTGTATTTCTCCACCTTTGCCATTTTCAAATGAGGGAAGAGCCACTGGAGCAGCAATCAGAATTGGCAATTGTTCTATTTGGATTGTAATCCTAGTAACAGGCTAAGAGCATGAGTGTAGATAAGAGTGCTTTTCTAACAGGGTCACTTAAGATTTTGTAGTACCATTAAAGTTTCAGTATGATGTGTACTAAGTGAGCTTTTGTAGTATAGGGACAGTTCAGTTAGAAAAATTTTGCTGAGTTACTTGTCATGAATTGGCCAAGAGGTGATTCAGGTAAGTATTGAGAAACACTTGGTGGTAGAACACATTTGTGGTAGTTGTATCAATGGTAAGCTGCCAACGGGGGTGAAGGACAGAGAGGAAAGGTAAAATAACCAAATTTCATTTCAATTGGTTAAAAACTACTTAAAACTGTCAGACAAACCTGAGGAGCAAAACATTAGTGTCTTTAGTGAGAGGGAGTAGCTAGTCATTACTAACATCTTAAGGCTGCTAAGGACCATTTTAATTTTCTTTCTTCAGCCTTAAAATTATTAAGCATGGATTATTGACAAGAAAATGGTATGATATCTTGGCTTTTAAATGGACAAATGCCCTCTGAAGCTTGGCAATTTTGTTATCTATTAGTTTTGAGTGGTTTTGATGCTTGTTCAAATGAGATGGTGGAGAGTGACGCAGATGAAGGATACTGAGTGCTAGGTCATCCAGCGAAATTTAAAGTATATTAAAATAAACATTCCCTTTGTGTTTACAGGAGAAAATACAGGAGACCAAAATGGTATGAAATAATTATTGGATACCTTTTTATAAGAACGCAAAATTTTCAGCAAATACAGAAATAGAGAAGTTTCTACAGTTATTGCCTCTTTGCAGAGAGTGTGACTTGGTGAAGTTCAAGGAAAAATGTGTGGGACAAATGTCCTCTGCAGCAGATGACAGACAGTAAGGTGAAAGGGAAATGAGAATACCAATTGAACTCAGAAGTGGAGTGGAATGCTGTGTTTTATGAGTCTTATAAAGTAGGACAAGTTGAAAGAAACAGCAATAATCTAGTAAGTGCAATCCAAGCAAGGAGTGAATAGTCAGTGTTCAGGGATGAAGACTGAAAGATTAAGGACTTTTTCAAAACAGCTCATGCCAACATTTTGTTTGGGTTTCTGTGAAAATGTTGGATTTGTCTCAACAGTACAGGATTTAATTAAGAGGAAGAAAATCACTTGGTGTAAGGTGGGTTGGAGTGGAATATGTGGCAGGTTGTAGGAATAATTGTAAATTTGAAGGCTGTGCAAACATTAGGCTAATTTAGAGTCCAAAGCTGAATCTGTGGTATCTAGCTAAGTGACTGTCAGTTGTAAATATTCCATGCATAAATCACTTTGACTGATCTCCTCAAAATTCTCACTATAAAATTCTAACAAAACTTTTGTTTGTGACTTGGACAGCCTTTTTAAAGTCAGAGTGGATGGTCTCCCATTTCCAAAATTCCAACTAGCCTAATTCAGTGCCACACAATTCCTGAGGAAAGAAAGATAGATGTGAAATACATCTTCAGGATTGGCATGCAGGAGGGATAACAAGGCTTGTGCTTACACATGCTTGTTAGAATTAAAATGAACACTGGAATTGGTAGAAATTAGATGATAAACCTCGTGCCTCTTGACTAGTATTCTCTCTCTGTCTCACACAGTGTAAGAGGAAAAATATATTTGGGGGATTATTTTTATTTTCATAACAAAAATTAGTATAAATGGATTTGGAAGTCAGAGGAGACAGTTGAGAGGTATTTGGTGCTATACATTATGTGGACTAGAACTGATGAAGCAAATTATCTCTTGGAGAAGCAAGGACAGCAATTTTCAATTACTAATTATATGTGTAAAATAAAATAGAAGAACCCCAATGAAGCTCATTTCCAGCTGAGAAGCATGGGCTTTATTTTCTTTATGTTTAAAAAATTAATTTTACTATAAAAGTTTTCAGACTTTAGGTCTTGCTAGCCTTTGCTAGAACTCTAGATTGAAGTCAGTTTTGAATAAAGGTTGACTTAACATTGAATCTTCTTGTGATACTTAACCCTGTAATTTGTTCATTAGGAGCAGTTACTTAGAAGGACTTTTTAAACTCAATTAGTTAATGTGACTTTGGACTTCACAGATAGGTACTTTTGAGGTACTAAAGGTGAGGGTGATTTGCAAAATGGATCCATCTAATCACAAATGGGTAGTGTTTATGGAGTGAGCTGATACTAGCCACTACTTAGCAACAAATTATTTAGTGCTATTGGATTGGATAGCTCTTGTGTGTAGAGATGTGTGTAAGAGAAATACTCTGATGTAACAGACTGAGAAGAGCTGACCAGATGTTGGTAAGATACATAACACAAGAACTAAGACATCAACTAGCGAAGAGGGACAAGAAATTACTTTTTTCTTCACTGCAGAAATTTACTTTCATGTAGTACACAAGGTTTAGAACTAGTGTTTGAATTCTTTCTGTGAAGAGAATTTTTTTTTAGAGAGAATGTTTTTTTTAACAGTATTAATTACTGAAATAATTGTAACTTGCAAGAATCTGAAATTAATGCTAATCTTGCTTTTATGACTAATTAAATATGCTAACACAGTTGTGCAGAACAGGCAGCTTGAGCTTGTGGGGGTTAAAATTGAATTACAATCTGAATGGCAGTTTGCCTGTGCAGTCTGAGGTAAATGATCTGGGCAACTGTAATAAGGTAGACTATGATTTTGAATTAAGTTTTAGGAGTTAGTAAATATGAAATGCATTTATCAAGGTACTACTCAAAGCATTCAGAAATGTGACACCAAATACATTTTCCTTCAACTGCTGTGGGTGTACCTATATTAACAATCACAGTCACATAATTATTCATTTTCATCTCTACACTGTTCAGCATTGACCTTGGTTTTCTCTTTTGTTGCATTACCTTGTGCACTGGGTATTAATAGCTCTCTCTCAAAGACTAGACCCCCAGAGTTGTCCAGCTTGAAAGCAGTATTACCTTCACCACCAAGCACTATGAAGCTGAAGGTTTGGGTGTCCTTAGAAGTTGTAAAATAAGGAATGTATGCTGCTCTGAAGGGCGTGGATTGTGTAGTCTTGTCCCTGCCCCAAGACTGTAGATGCTATGGTAGGCAGTGTTAATGGCAGTTGAGATACCCAGTATCCCATTTCTTCCATTAGTTTCTTCCTGTAGTCAGTTAAATTCAGAGAAAGGTGTATTTCCTTTGTGGTAATGGATACTTAGCTGTAATGGTTATGCAGCAATATTGGGTAAAGTGCTGATATCACAGCTGGATGTTACATTTAGAAATGCACGCCACCAAATAACAATAACCTGGGTATTGCTTTTATACAGAATCTTTTAAAAAAAAAAAAAAAAATCTTCCTCTGTTTTTCTGATTTCTGCTGTGTACTTTAAGTCTTCTTTCTTTGGAGTTGGACAGTTAGTTTTTTCTGACAGTTAAGCTCTCTTCTGTCCTTTTTTCTCTCTGGGGCAGCAGGAAGGAGTTTCAAAGATTGCCATGGGAGAGGCAGAAGTTCCTCACTCCAGTGAAGTTAGAGCACTGAGGCAAATCAGAGCATTGGTCTTCTCACTAACTTTTCTGCTCCTGTTGTTTTTAGAAAAGAAAGGCTATATTTGATGGTGGTATCATTATCACAATTGTTTATTTGTTGTTATTACTATTGCAGTTCATGGTGCTCTTTGTCACCTTTGCTACTGAAAAGGGAAGAATTTCGAAGAAAGTGCTGATACAAGTCAATGGTTCTATTTTGAGTTTCCTCCCAAATATCAGGAATTTAATGAGAATAGCATCAGTTATTAATGCCATTTCCTTTGGATGGTGCAGCTTGTTAAGTAGATACTTTGATCATTGATCAGTTAGAAAGACTTAAGATGATTAGAGTTTTCAGGTAAAATAAGGGATAGCTCTTACACCACGGGACACTGATGTCCATCCCTGTCAGAATAACCTTCTGGCTCAGTTGTGATCAGTGCAGACAGCACAAATGGTGGTGAAAAGCCCAGTGCTGGAGCCAGCTAGAAGTATACTGTGCCTGCACAAGACTGTTCAGTGGGGGGACAGGAGGAAGAGGGCATCCCCTTGAATTAAAGAGTGTTAGAGCTGCCACTGTGAAAAATCATCTCATTGTAAATTCCTCTGGTTTTGGACTTCATACTGTCAGTTCAATGTGCTTCCAGCTTCTGTCATGTGCAGCAGCAGACTGGCAGTATAGTCTGGGTGGTCCTTATGTAACACAGCTCTTTCAGACCAGAGGATTATGAGTAAAATCGGGACTCGAGCTTTATTCTGAGCTCTTGAGCTTTATTTTCAGCTGTGCTTTCAGTGCATTTTTAGTCTTGTCAAGTTTCTGTGCCACAGCGCTCTTCTCCACTAGTTTTTCTCGGGTATCCAGAAATATCTTTCTGGTTGAAAACAGTTTTTTGAAATGAAGGAAGAAAATGGAAATCAAAGTGTGCTTGAGTTGGCTTAGTAGTTTCACTTAGTTTTCAGACTGACCAAGGTGCCTGCATCATGACATCGTATGTGTAGAATTTCTAGTCCTGAATGATAATATATGAAGTTGATATGCCATTTCATTGTAAAAGTAAGTTTCACTCTAGCTTGGTGATACAGAGAATATAGTCATAAAAGGGGATTATGAACTGTTCTTCAGCTTCTGATAATCTGTTTCATGACCCTCAGAAATTTCAGTTTTGAAAGATCAAGTGTGGGCCTTTCCAGTATGTGGTGCAGGCCAATAACTGGAAGATTGAAGACTGCCATTTTAGAAATAAAGAAAAATTCCATACTTGCTAATGTTGCTAATTAACAAGAGGTTAATATGTGTACATCTGCTTTAATTTATAATGCTTAAGTCATCTGTATCTGTTGGCTTTTGTTTCATGTTTTGTTTCAGACATTTTTTTTTTCTTATCCATCTTTAATTCTAGAACAACCAGAGAGTGGTAATGATGCTACTGAATTGGGCAACTTTATCATACCTGAGATTAGTGTCACAAGTGTGGCTGGAGAGAGGACCGGGAATGGGGAAAAGAGCAGAGCTCTAGCAGAGAATGATGTTCAGCATTTACAGGGAGTACAGGAAACAACTACAGATCCTAGAACTGACAGCAAAGGCATGCCAGAAATCAGGAGGCAAAAATCTGTAAGAAAAATGATGGAGGATGGAATAAACTCATCTGGCAGAATACAGTTTTAGCAGAGCACTTGTAGCTGCACTCTAAGGTACCGCTGTTGATTGAAAGGGTCACTGCTGCATGTTTCAAGAATTAAAGTATGCAGTTAATATATTTGCATGTGTAATAACACAATTGCATGTATGGCACACAGCTTTGTCTGTGCCACAGATAATGATGACATACTTAAAAGTAGAAGTATTTAATCTGGAGAAAATACACTGAGACTCAACATACCTTTGGGTTTATTAAGCATATTGATGTGAGTTCACAAAATCCAGTGATCAATGGTATGAAAAATCCATCAAAATGGATGCTAAAAGTAACTTGCTATGTAACTCAGATTTCCCAAATTCTACCTTTCATGGTGTACGGCAGATCTCCTGTTGTGTTTGAGTTTCCAACTCTTACCACCAGACCTGTCATGCAGAAAGTGACCTTTCAGTCCTAAAGCGTTCTTGGGTTGCTAAACATGCAGGTGTCAAATTGGGTTTCCTGGGGCATTGATCACACACCTTTGTAATTAACAAGCTTTGCCAAATCCTGTAGTGGATCACTTGCTCAAAATAAGATTTACACTTGTTTTTGTTCTGTATGGTACTTTCTAATATCAAAGTTTCTAATTTCCTGCATGAATTAACATGATTGCGGTTTTTTTTTCCTTTCAAAATCACAACAAAATGAGATTGGGGCATGCTTTTTGATGTAGTTAATACGGCATTACTTGATGTAACTCTGTATCCTAATGAACCCTAATTGCAAAATGTCATGGAATAGGTAAGCGTTGTCTTCTGTTCTCTGTTCTACTGCTTTATGGCTTCACGCTTATAAATATCAAAATTGAACAATATGTAAAATCAATGTGTGTGAGACAGTCAATTGCTAATTTTTGATTTCTGTTTCTACCATGCAGATAATTCCGATTTAGCAATTGAAGAAGAACTGATAGAAGTATCTGAAACTGATGATGGGTTTTACTCTAGGGCTACTTCTGGTACAAGTCAGTCTGCCCTATCTAACAGCAGCACCACGAGCAGCAAGAACCTCTTAGGGAAGAGCCAACGAAGGTCTGGAGGAAGCAAACCTGGAGGAAAAGAAAAAGAAGGGGAAACCTGCAGAGAGCATTTATCACGGAAACAAACTCAGAGAGCCATGAGTGAGAATCTAGAGCTTGTCTCTCTGAAGAGACTGACACTGACAACCAGCCAGTCCCTGCCTAAGCCTGGCAGCCATAGCCTGGCCAGAACGACCACTACTGTGTTTAGTAAATCCTTTGAACAGGTCAGCGGTGTCCCAGTTCCAAATAATCGTGGTGGTGTCTCTGGTACAGAGGCAAACAGGTTTTCAGCTTGCAGTCTTCAGGAGGAAAAATTAATATATGGAACAGAAAGAACAGATCTTCCTATTTTAAGCAAACATCCTAATCAGCAGCGACCTCCTAGTATTAGCATAACTTTGTCAACAGATTGATATTAAATTGGCCAGTATAAAAAATAAATTACTGAGACTTTATCCTGATACTGGTACATTAAGCTCTTAATATGCCATACATTACTTCCTTGAGTCTCAAACCCGTAAATTCTTACTTGGCTCATGTTTGACAGTAATAGTGAATAGACAGCAGTTAAAATTATTTTGAGTCAACTTCTGTTAGCTTTACAGCTTCATGAAAAGTTTATACCTTCACCAGCTGAACAAGTGTTAATTGGTTGGTTGTCACTGACCAAGGTGTGTGGCTTCTTACAGATGTACAATGTGGGAACAAGGAGAGTGTCTCTCCCAGATTCTACTTTTTGTCTTCCACTTGGCATAGGCAAAACTGCAAGTACTTAGGGCTTTTTAGGAGGAGTCTTGCAGTATTGTCATGCAGTTTTGGAAGAGCATTTTAAGAACAAACATTGTCTTACATGTAAGCTGTGCTTACATGTAAGGTTAAACTAGAAGCATCACTTCAGTGTTTGATGTTCTGGTGGCTTTTGTATTGGTAGTTAGTACACGTAGCAATGTTCATACTTCATTATGCCTGTGTAAGTCCAATTTTAGATGCATTTTGGTTTACCTGTATGTCTTTAAAACTGGGCCTAAATACAGCAGCATTGCTTGTGGCTGGGAGTTACTATCAATTGCTGTAGTAGTCACTCTTTTGACTTAAAAATTATGTGACAGACTGTTTCTTCAGGATTCTTAAATATCAGTTGCAAAACTACTCACTGAAAAGTCAGTCATCAGTATTTTTATTGTCTGTAGGGAAGAGATGTGCTTGTGTACTAATGTTATGTGGAAATATGAGCCCTTTGCACTGATTCAAGCAAATCAGGAGTGTGAATGTGCTTAACATGAATTTCGTGCTTGAGACTAAGAGAATACTACCAAAGGATGTGTACTTTCAGTAACTTGCAAGCACAAAGGGAAACTATTATGTAAATATAACTAGCACTGTAATTCCTAGGAT
>VZTT01000020.1:8106-27670 GCA_013400855.1 Buphagus erythrorhynchus
TGGGAAGTATGAAGAGAAGACCGTGCTGAGGGTACAGAATTTTCTCTTATTTCTTGTTCGTAGCAATTTTTATTGAGGCCTACTTATAAGCTGGCCATAACAAGTCCAGCTGTGTGTGCATATTCTCCTTCCTATTAGTTTCACTGGTATTAAGTTACTATTAGTTTTTCTGTCATTGTGCTCAGGCTGAACTGGCTTTTAAATCCTTATTTATTTATTTGCTCTTGCATCTCATTTAGTAGCAACCTCCAGACTTTGACCATTTCTTTGTCCCAGTTTTGTCATTTTTTTTTCCCCTCAGACCCTTTGAGATCTCCTTATAACTTGTATTTTCTATGACCATAAACAAAATAAGGCATTGCTCTTTTTACTTTGGGTCTGCCCAGTTTTTCCTCTGTGTGCAGAACTAGATGTTCCCTTGAGGTAGTGGGAAAAGATCCATGGAGTCACTTTGTGGAAATAGTAATTATGTCCACATAATTATTATTCTAGCAAACAATTGTATCACGGTTTTATCACTGTTTTCCCTTCCTTAGAGACTTTTTTTTTTTTTTTTTTTTTTTTTTTTTTTAACTCCCAGCACCTTTTTTCACATNTTTTTTTACTTTACACCCAGGACCATCTTTGCAATCCAATAGAGACGATCATCAAGATTTCCACATTCTTGATGAAGTGCTAATTGACAGCATTTAATTGCAGGTTTTACACCTGTCAGAAGCACTTGTGGCCATGAAATGCCTCCCCATCAGAAAGCCTGTCCCTGCCAAGGCTGGCAGGTCACTGGCAGTGACAGGGCTCTGTCACGCTGGGCTGAGGGAAAGTTCCTAATCAGCCTCAACAAACGTGGGAATGTAATTGTGTTACATTAATCACGTTTATACTTAACACACATCGGGCTTGGCTTTTGGGGGTATTTTTAATTGACAATGAATCAAATAGTGCACTTGAATAATGGAGGCAATTAACATAAAGCACGAGGTGATGCATTGTGCATACTAAACTGGGGAAGGCATTGCCAGTGCTTTAAATGTCAAAACAAAGGAAGTGTTGACCCTTACTTGGAAAGCTTTAATTTGAATGTTAATTAATGGCTGACCTCTTGTGTCTCTTACGTGATAGATTGCATGCTCAGAGCCTGGGTTGCTTCAAGATGAGGGTTTTGTATGTCTGCATTTGGGTACTTTTTGTTCTGTGGATTTTAACAAAGAGCTTTCTATTCAACCATATCAAAATCATTGTTTACTCAGATGATGTGAAATATCTTAGTGTACTTAATGCTTAAAAGCAGGTTTTCAGTTGTCTGGTAAAGCTGTGGCCTCCAACAAGATTTACTTTGTTCAAACCAAATAAAGCCTGTGGAAAGATCAGAGAAGATCATTCCTCCTCCTACAGCCTGGTGTGTGCATGGCTCATGGCCCTGGTCATGCTCACATCCAAACATTTCCTGCTGATTCTGAGCTGATGCCATGTGAGAGCTGTGATTTATTACATCCACCCTTCTCACTGATTCCATGCCAGTTGACTGCACAAATGGCCTCTTCCTGTGCCTGTTCCATGCTATCAATAGTGGTGCTGTTCCTCTCCTGCCCATTCTGATCCTGGAGTTATCACACCCACTTCATTTTTCTTGCCTTTCCCCACACCTTGCACAGAGCCAGCCTAGCAGCCTCATTCAGCCCCCAGTGATTTGCCAAAGCCCCTGCATGGTTCTGACACAGGGTTTGGATGTGACTGTTAACTCTTCAAGCTGAATATTGCAGGGTTTGGGTAATTGGGATTGCACACAGTAGCTGTAGCTTGCAAAAGAACATGTTCAAGATAGGTAAGATATTAAGCTTAGCAATTTCTTGCAGGGAAAAATGTCTGGGCTTCTTGGTAATAGTGAGATAACTGTGGATTTTCCACCTATTCAGTGTGTACTTGCTGAACAGTGTTGTGGCTTTTCAAAATGAAGAAGTTTTTAATGCATTTTGAGCTTTACAAACATCTTAAATTTTCTTTCAATTCACATAAATTGCTCGCTGTGTTAAGAATGTGCTTCAGAAGATGTTGAAAAATGAATTGGTTCCCATTCCTTGACATTGAGGGAACAGGTTCANAGAGAAGATCATTCCTCCTCCTACAGCCTGGTGTGTGCATGGCTCATGGCCCTGGTCATGCTCACATCCAAACATTTCCTGCTGATTCTGAGCTGATGCCATGTGAGAGCTGTGATTTATTACATCCACCCTTCTCACTGATTCCATGCCAGTTGACTGCACAAATGGCCTCTTCCTGTGCCTGTTCCATGCTATCAATAGTGGTGCTGTTCCTCTCCTGCCCATTCTGATCCTGGAGTTATCACACCCACTTCATTTTTCTTGCCTTTCCCCACACCTTGCACAGAGCCAGCCTAGCAGCCTCATTCAGCCCCCAGTGATTTGCCAAAGCCCCTGCATGGTTCTGACACAGGGTTTGGATGTGACTGTTAACTCTTCAAGCTGAATATTGCAGGGTTTGGGTAATTGGGATTGCACACAGTAGCTGTAGCTTGCAAAAGAACATGTTCAAGATAGGTAAGATATTAAGCTTAGCAATTTCTTGCAGGGAAAAATGTCTGGGCTTCTTGGTAATAGTGAGATAACTGTGGATTTTCCACCTATTCAGTGTGTACTTGCTGGAACAGTGTTGTGGCTTTTCAAAATGAAGAAGTTTTTAATGCATTTTGAGCTTTACAAACATCTTAAATTTTCTTTCAATTCACATAAATTGCTCGCTGTGTTAAGAATGTGCTTCAGAAGATGTTGAAAAATGAATTGGTTCCCATTCCTTGACATTGAGGGAACAGGTTCAATGGAAAGGCATCTCAGCTTTCCTACCCAGATTGTGTTTGTTATATCCTAAAATATATATCTTTATGGGCTCACATGCATGGGTAGAATTTGAATACTAGAGATTCAATCTGTCACTTGTTATGTGGTTAAAAGAAAATATCTGGAACTATTATTCCATGTGGACAGAAATATTGGTCAGGATTTGAAGTAACACATCTTAAGCACACTATTCTTATTTAAATGGTTATAGGAAGCCAAATTCATGTGAGTAAAAATCTAGGAAATATCTGGGGGTGTGTGCAAAATGGTTGTGAAGTTGTGGAAGTTTTAAAGTGGGAGGCTGGGAACTTTACTACATGTTTGTGGGGGCAAGGTGAGGAAGATCCTTTTGCACCTAAATACCTGATGCATTGCCTTTTAATTGAAGTTTGATCCTGAACTCTGCTACATGGAGGGAGAGCATTGTCTGGGAATACATATTATGACTAAATAATAGAGAATGTCTCAAATGTGCCTCTGAATAGATACATGCAGATTGGTGTTGCAGCACAACAATATCACATCATCTGTTTAACTGCTTTCACACATGAAGGAAGCAAAACAAAGTAGGAGAGAACAGTTGTTGAGTGCCAGGTGGTCAGACAATTCCCTCCCAAACAATGAGTGTCAGCTTCCAGGACCCAAGGGGAAAGGAGTCAAAAATAGGCTGTTTGATTTTTATGCATATACACTTAATAAAACTAGTGTTTGCAAAGGTAGGACATTAGACTGAGCAGAATAAAAGAATTATTTAGTCTCTGAAAAACATCTTCAGGGCTGAATCAAAACCTCTCTGGGGTGCAGTCAGCTCTTGTGGAGTAACAGAGGGAAAGACATATGTGTTGTGAAACCTCCCCTTGGCATTTTAATTCCAAGGTGGAGGAAATGGGGATCTAAACTCAAAATTTCTTGTCTGTTTCATTGAGAAAGGCCACACAATCCTGTTTAAAAAACAAACCAAAACAAGTAAACCCACAGGAAAAGTGGGTGAGGATCTTTGCAGTGACAGTGAATGCTCTGTTAGCAGCTTGGTCTGGATTTAGGAAGATAAAAGTAGCAGATTACTTGGTTTGGGATTTAATTTGTTTCTGGAGACTTTCCAAGAGCCATAATGTTTCACAGCTAATACTTTTTTGAAATACGTGTGGGCTTTGGTTGGCTGAAACATGCCAGCTGTTCTCCTAATAATCTAAATCAATGGCCAACTGCTCGGTATTAGCAGGTTGGGTCTCTTGCTCAGTGCAGTGCAAACCTTGTATTAATAATGTCCCCAGGTGCTTCAGGGGAAGACTTCTCTGCTCATTTCCAGTTGGCAGTTTCAGAACAAAAAAAATCAGATTAACTAAGCTATTACTCCTGAACTGATTACCCACGCAGGCCATGAGGTAGCTCCTTCTCTGCAGGTGTAGAAACATGTTGAAGGCCAAAATCTCTTTTAGGATAATGTAGGTGGCTTGGTTCAGGCCAAACTCCATAAGCAAATACTCTGACACTGATTGCTTATGAATAGCAACACCTCAACAGGGTCATCTTCCTGAGGGAATGAGAGGTAGGACGTGAGATTTCTGGTGATAGGTTAGAGCTGGGGTCACTCTGGAGAGGATCCAGCACCAGCCCAGCTTTGTCAGGAGGAAACTTTTTCCATATCTGACAGGGAGATGCAAATCCCCCCACACAGACATATTAATGCATTTCTGTAGAACATTTCTTGGTATTTTCATGGACTGCCTTTCTGACAGGACTTTTAATTTGAGGATCTTAGGAAAGCACCATTCAAAAGAATCATGGCTAGCTAACCTTTTCCATTACATTTCAAAGTGCAGTGTGGACATTTAACGAGAATTAATGGGAGTATGTGAGGTTAAATCTTCCTTTAAACATAGAATCTCATTTAAGTTAATGATATCTTAAAGCATGCAAGTATTCTTGAAAATAATTGTATATGTAGCTCACAATTAATTCTGAGCTTTTAGGATTTCTCTCTGTTAATCCAAATCAAATTATAACTTTTCTAATGTAATTATGATCATGCTTCAACTTGCAGTTTTTCTTTCCCTTTGCTTATTTAAATCAGTTCTTTTCATACAGAGCAGTCTGTCTGCTTTAATGGACACATCTCCTTTTCATACAGCTTTCCTGTGCCATGTGATTTCTCAGTCTTGCCTTGAGAATAAGTACCACTGGCTGCAAACTCAGGAAATATTTCAGAAATTTCTTAGACTGAGGGATTTTTCTAGCTGGAGGCTAATGCTCTGATTTTGTTTTATGCCTCTGTTCAGTCTATCCACCTGAACTTTTTCCTCTAGAGAAGGGAGAGAAAAAGTATATTTTAATGGATTGATTCTGAAAACTCTGGTTGTTCTGGAATGACTTTGTGCATATTTGTATGCCTTGTACCTGCTGCTTCTGGGGCAGACAAGTGAACCTGTAGACAGGGGAGTAAGTGCATGTCATATTCTGTGATGGGAATATTAACTAAAATGTTTGCCTTGGGTTTTTTAATCCCTGAAAAAATATCAGCCTGGGCAAAGGGTAGGATTTGCTCAAATAAGAATCCCTGCCTGTAAGGGATTATCTTTAACAAAATTTGAAATTCCTTTACCAAGGAATTCTTTTAAAAAAACTAAAATAAAACTAGGAGCCTTGGGAAGACCTAAAAGATTCCTAGAGTGATCTGGGATGCTGCTTTTTAGACAAGAATTCCACTTACAATACTCACTTTGATTTGTTTACTTTCTTTTAAAAAAGAGAAGCTATAAAAAACCCAGTGCAACCTTCGTCTCTCAGCTGTGGAGAGAACTGAAGCAGAACTGAGGGGCCTTTAATAAGGCACCAAAATGGAGGCAGTGCTGGAGCAGCTTTACAGGTAGTCGATAGCAGAAGAGAAATTCCTTCCTGAAGTTGGAGCCAGCATTGCTAAATTTCTGACACTTTTGAAACACTTGCTGGCAAGTACCAGAACCTAAAAGCAGGTTAGACTGAAGTAAGTGATAATCTGCTTGATGCACAGGACCATTCTGCTGCCAGGGAGTCAGGTTTGTTTTACTGAAAAGCAGATTGTGAATCTTTTCTCCCTTATCAACAGTGCTGTAAATGCTCTGGCTGGATCTGGCTTTATGTATAAACTGGATTGTCTTGCCTTGGACTTTTTCTAAAATAGTGTAAAGCAAGATTGTAGAAAATGGTTGCAGTTTTAATTTTGTTAATATTGTATTCTATAGTTAAACATATTTATATTCTCTATAAACCACACTGATAGGAAACATTGTTTATGTAAATGTTAAGGCACGTGGGTTTTGTTTACCTTCCTTTGTGTGGCAGTGAAACAGAGGAAACACAAAAATGTGCTCTGGTCTGCTAAAAACCCAAATTGCCTGGTTACAAGTAGGACCCCTGCAGAATTTTAATTACACTGCCAGCTCTCAACACTTACAATAAAACAGTAGGGAGACAACTATAATTTGACCTTTATAAAACATTAACACCAACCTATGTAAAAACATAACTTCAGCTTAAAAGAATACAGTGGGAGGCAGAATTCAAGAAATTATGAAAACAGTGTTCTTATGATACTTTAACTTTTGGAAAAAGCACAGCAATGTGCTGGTGTGGACAGCAGTGTGATATTGGTGTGTTTGGCTCCCTGAACCATCTTGTGGTCCTCGTACAGAAGTGCTGCATTGTTGGCACAGGAACCTTCTCATGGTTTTTCATGTCTTGAGGAAATCAGTGCTGCTGTGAGGCTTGGGGTAGAGGATGCTGCTGCCCAAACCTCACGGGAAATGCTGATGGATAAAAGCCAGCCTGTTTCTTTCCCACAAAAAGCCAATTCAGGAAACTTCAGGTGCTCACCCATTCCCTCTGAATCTCTTCCTTGCTGCAGTGTTTGTGCCATTCCCCTGTGGTGAGTTGCACCCTGGGCCAAGGGCTCCTTTGTCCTGTTGAGGGTCAGAGCAGAATGAGGTGGGGAAGAGGAGGAATGGAACAGGACAGTCCATGCCCCTGTTGGATGGGAATGTCAATGACCAGCACTGCTGACCTATGAAAGGGGCAACAAGACTGGCTCCAAGGTGTGGAATCATCAGAAATGGTCACAAATCCAAATGCATTTCCAGTTAATACTGGCTGAAATAGTCCCTGAGTTGTGGTGTAGCAGCTCACAGTATTTTTTAGTTCTATCATCACACAAAGATGATGAATAGTGTGCCCCAGGTCTTCTCTTGTTGTTAATTTAATATATAATAAGCATAGTTAATAAATGTCACTTTTTAATGAAATGGACTTGAAGCTGTAAACACAAGGATACTTTAAATGTCCCATAATAAAAGGAAAATTTGAAGATGCCTGGATGCTAAGGTTATATGCTGAATTACGTTATACACTGAATGCTAAGGTCACCTTTGGGTGACCCGAAACATTTTTCTTTTGCTGTTTGCTGACAGGTGAAGCATCAACTGGTAAAATCTCCTCTTCCCTAACTTTTGATGCGATGTTTCACACCATGTTATATCTGTGTTCAAAGATGATGGTGGATGCAGACAAAAATGATGAGGGGTAGGAATGCAGTTATACAATATTGTGGTTAAGAGCTTTCCAGGGGTTCATTCTGGCTGAATGAAAAACCATGAGCTCAGCTGCCTAAGATTTGGTGTTTGGCTGTCCAGTTACTATTGCTCTGTTTTTTTGGGACCTTTTTGGTGTTTGTTTTTAGTCAAGGCTTTTCTAGTTGGAATTTTTATTCAGCCCGGTTTGTATTTATGGAGGAACCACTCAAGTGCATAATAAAAAAAATAGGAAATAGTGATTTTATAATATTTTTCTAGAGCCATGAAAGCAGTATTGTGGGAGTTATACAGGATAATTTGCAACCAAAGAGCTCATTTCATTTAAATTTTTAAAAGTTACATTTGTGACAGAGGAAAGAGTCTAAAATTATCTTTAATAACAGAGCTGATGAGTTCACTCTTCCGATTAATAAGAAAATGCAACTCTCCAAACGTTCTGTAAGATTTGGTGTTTCTTCTGAGAAATCAGTCAGATCTCATGCAGGTAGGCAGAAGGTTTTTGGCATAATAAAATAGCAGCTTCTGTCAAATCAATGTAAATCAAAATAAGAAATTTTGTTTAAAATTATATTATTACTTCTGGCACTTTATTCTTTGAGACACTGCCATTAATAGCTTCTCCAATAAAGTTTGAAGAAGCTGAAATATAGAAGCTTTAACACTTCTGTAATAAATCTATTAAATGTAATGCTTCTGAAAACATTGGGCATTGACTACTTACTGCTGTTTTTATAAGTCAGCATCACTTCCCAGAAATGTCTGATGCTAACTACAGTTAGCACTGGTAATTAATTGAAATGAAATTACTCCAATGATGAATGAGAGCTGGACATACTTGATTTAACTCTTTCTGGCACTGTAGCTGTGCTTTAGATCCTGATTTAGAAGGTATTTAAGTAGCACCTTAATTTCAGTTCCTTCCCCACTCTACAGAACCTTGTCAGAGCCCCAGATTGTCTCAGCTTCAGCACCAGTTTTTTCTTGCACAGAGTGTCCTTTGGGAGAGGCTCAGGCTGAGCTTGTTGAGGAGGCTGTTCCCTATGCAGCCATGCAAAAGGAAAGGTATGGGAGCCTCCCAGCACGAGTTTTCTGTGCTGAAACAGATGATTTTTTGCTCAGAACCATAAATACAGCGAGGAGTTCAATTTCCATGGGTGAGTGCTGCTCCTGCTGAAATTGGGTTTTTCTGCACAAGCCTGTGTCAAAACTCTTACCTTCCTGTCTGTAACGGTTACTGGATTTTAGGAAACTGGTCAAACAAATCTAGGCTGGTCTTTTAAATGTTCTCTTAATGACCTCTTAAATATAACAAATCTCTGGGTAGGCCTGAACTCTGGAAATAGGTGCAGGGGCTGGTGCTGCACCTGCTGCTGGCAGAGTGTGGGTGAGAGCCTCAGGAGGCTGGGATGCTGAGCATGGCTGGGGGGAGCAGCTGGCACTGCCCTCAGGAGAACTGACAGATTTATAGCTTAATAAAGAGATAAATGTTTGCTAAATTAGATTAAAGACCAGATTTAATGTGGCCAAACTGAAAATAACAGGGTATGGGTAAAGGTAAAATTGTTCTCTGTCGAGCTTTACTATCCAGGTCTCTAAAACCAGGTCTATAACAACTTTTCCTGCTAAAGCTCGGGGTTTAGGGAAGCCAGAGGCAGCCTCAGCTCTCAGTTTGTCCTCTGGGAAAGCATCTGATGAGTTTAACAGAGCTCTTTGCCAGTTTAGGGATGGTGGGAGAGAGCAGGCTTCACTCAAGATGCAGTGTTCCAGATTTCATCCTGACTGCTTCTTTCCAGAAATAGTGCCTGCAAAGGTCACTTAAAGATCCTGTTTAAACCAGAAGGACATTGTGAAGTTCCCAGGTATTGCACAGCTCATGGATCCTGTGCACAGCAGGTCTCTGGAGCTGGGAAGGTGTGGGATGTGCTGGAGGTGGCACATGCAGAGCCAGCACCAGACAGGACTGAACTGTGTGGTTGGGCAGTGCTGTAAGGTGAGAATGGGACCTCTTGCCTTTGTGGATTGTTTGAAAAGCAAAAACACATCACCAAAATCAACCAAACTCCACCAAAACAAATATAAACACGGAATAGAGCCCTCAAAGCAACATTCAGGCAAATACAGCAACCTCTGCTTCTCTTCCTGTCCTTTCATCTCTGTGTCAGTCTTTGTGGCAATCTGAGATTTTACACTGTGTTTTCTTGTTGAGGCTTTCCTGAGGAGCAGAGCTTTTACTTGAACCTACACATGCCATACTCCCAGGAGACTGAAATCTTAGATGTGCACATAAGCCTGTTTTTTATCCTTCTGTTGCCTCTTCCTTCTGTTGAAAGAGTTTTACTTTAGATGGATTAATTACATGTGCATTAAATCAGTGACTCCCCAGCCTGGTAGTTTGCCCATTTCCATGAGTTAAAGTTTTTGTTTCCATCCCTACTCACCTGTATGTTTATATTTTTAATGATTTAAATCAATCAATGAATAGATATAACTATGAGAAGCATCAGTGATTTCAAAATAAATATTTTTATAGGTATTTTAATAACTATTCAGGGAGCTGGAACTGGAACTTGCTTCTGATGTGTGCACAAGAATATTTGGATGTAGTGATTACAAAGTGTGTAGGAGCACTTAAACTTAGCTTTCAGCAGAAAGCAAAGGAGAAAGTGCCTTATTTTCTGGATTCTCAAGTCATGTACTAGAGTATCATTCTTATGGTTTGTTATTTTTCTTTTTTCTTATAATAATCAGTTGGATACAGCTGAAATGGTTCCAGCAAAAGAGGGCTGGCACAGCTTGCTGGTGTAGGAGAGTTTTCTGTGAAGCAGAGGGGACAGTGCATGCTCCAGCAGCTTGGAGCAAGCAGTGCAGGTGAACTGGAGCCTTCCAGATCCTGGTGGGATTCTGGAGCTCCTGGGTACATGAAGAACATGAGGTCTTCCCCCTCCAGTGTATTGTTTTGGTATTCTAGGACCTTATTTATCTTTCCTGTATTTGTTAGAAATTCAATGTTTGTTTGTCAAGAAGAATGCTTTCTCTTGCATGGAATAGGTTTTTACTTTGTTTCTGTTTTGGTAAGAAAAATGATTTTTCCTTTCAAACTTGATTCTGGTGGAACTCCTCAACACCTTCTGCTTGGCAGCTGAACCAAAAAAAAAAAATTATTTGCACAGCCCTAATGGTGTCAATAAATTGATTTCCCTAGGACACAAGACTGTGTTTCCTCTCTGGGATGCCCCAAAGTGATCGTTATTAATGATAAATGACAATGGAAATTCTACAGAGAAATTAATAACTGGGATGGTGCTCTGAAATGAGAACAGCAGCGTGGATGCCCTTGGAGGACACTGAGCACATCTCCCTCCCTTTGTGCATCAGCTGCTCCTGGCTCATGAATAGATCATGGAAAGGCCACGCTGTGATTGATTTGCCAGCTGGTTTGCTCTGGCAGGAGCAGGGTTATCAAAGGCACAGGGGATGTTACCTGGGCCTGCCCTCCTGAGTGGGACACAGGAATGGTTGGAATTGCTCTCATTTTTCAGAGCAGAGCTGAAGATCGTAACTCACTGCTGATGGCTGATTTCCAGGAAGTCTCTGTGGATTTAGAGAGCATGTACTTCCTCAGGTGTATTTGTTTTGGAGACTTCAGATGGCAAAAAGTAGAGAAACCTTCCCTTGAAAGAAAGAAATGAAACAAGCATGAACAAATTGTCTCTAAAGAAGAATTTTTGATTAGCAGCTTCTCCTTGTAATCAATTGTCCTGATCTCAAAGCTCCTTTTCTATCTTGCTGAAAACAGTGATGGGTTTTTGCCAGTTCTACTGGCAAACCTGAACTCTGCAAAGTCTGATGTAATGCATGCAAATAATGTTCTGTGTACATCCCTTCCAATTCTGTGCTAAAAAAATACCTAATTAGAAGGATTACAGGAACTGGAACAAAATGGGGGAAAATATACATTAATTTTCCTCCCAAAAATATAGAAATATAATTGACAATTATGACCTGAAGGTTCCAAGGGTTTCTTGAAAACTGTTGAGGTGTAGTCATGAAATCTTACAGGAATTATAAAAAGTGCTGAACACTGAACTGCAAATGCCATTTGTAGCTGACTTCGTGCAGTTCTGTTTTACCTCTGGAAAGTAAAATCAATTTCAGATTAACTTTGACAGGGAGGTGTTGAGGCATGTGAGTCAGCACTTACTCAGATATTTCTGCCAGCCTGTTGGGAAGACAAAGAATTGTGATGGATATTATCAATAACAGTGCTAGCCTGAAAGGAAAATTGGCAAACTAAGTTAAGAAACACTTTTCTGCCTTGTCCTGGCACTCTACGCAAAAAACTAAATTATAAGTTGTTATTAGTGTACAAAACTAAAATTTGTCTTGAGATTTAGGAACTTTTTTTCCCTTCTCTACTTTTGTTTTTTTTTTTAACCCTGCTGTTATTGCTTTTACTGTTTTTTTTTTTTCCACTTCAAATTCTGGAACAGTTTTTTTTTGTCTGAAACAGTGTGTTTGGTAGAAGTCAGTACAGCACGATTGAAACAATGAGGGATTTCATTCTTTTTATCCACAATTGTGGCGCTATATTTAATAACCCTTTATAATAATCTTTCCACTATACTGAATTATGTATTGATTCTTCTTTTGCATTCATTACAGAATTCCAGAAGGAAAATGGGCTTTTAGATGTCAACCTGAAACTCTTCACAATTTTGAATACAGTGTTACACATAATTCTGTGAGGAGCTAATCACACATCGTTTGATTTCAGTGAAACAACTCTCATTGACTTCCCTGAGAGATGACTGAGACTTGGCTTGAACTATTGCTATGTTATTGACAGGATAATAAGCATTTTGATTCAATTTTCCATCTCTTTCAAAGTCTTCCATGTTAGTCTGCTGTGCACGAAGTCCTGCTGCACAGAATTGATGGATTGTTGGGTTGGAAAAGCCCCTTAAGATCATAGAATCCAACCATCACCCAGCACTAAATCCAAGTGTCACCTCCAAGGGTGGGAACCCAGCCACTGCCCTGGGAATCCTGTTTCAATGCTTAATAACCCTTTCAGTGAAGAACTTTTTCCTAACAGACAATTTAAACCTCCCCTGGTACAATTTGAGGCCATTTACTCTTTTCCCATCACTTGTTAATTTTGAGATCGACCCTACCTTGCACCCTCCTTTCAGGGAGGTGTAGAGAGCAGTAAGGTCTCCCCCGAGCTTTCTTTTCTGCAGGTAAAACATCCTCAGCTGCTCCTCCTCACATCTGGGCTCCAGGCTCTCCCCAGTTCTGCTGCCCTTTGGCCACACTCCAGCACCTCAGTGTCAGTCTCGTAGCTCTCACAATATGCAGGGCACTGTGAAGCCTGGCTGGAGCTTCCAGGGAGACATTTTAAGAACAGACTTTGAAAGTAAAAAAAATATTTACACTTTTTTAAATTAAAAATTTTGTTGATGGAGCTCGTGCTGCTGCTGTGTATGACAGAGGAGTGTGGAAGCTGGGTCTGTGGCTCTGGGTGCACAGGCTCCTTTGGCTGAAATTCCAGAGGTTAACAGCTCTGGAGCACGCAGGGGTCTCTGGTCATTGATTTTTAGTGGTTGCTGTTACACAAAGTACGAGTGGCATTTAAGAGAGACAAAGCACCATATTAAAGTTAATGCCTTTGATTTCCTTCAAATATCTGAAATCCATGTGGACCTGTCATAATTTATACCTGGCTTGGCCACAGCAATAAGTCTGAAACTGTCACGTAATCTGCATCAACACTTGTGCACAAGAGAAATGGCACATGATGCTCACTGCAGTTGGTGTCGAGGTATTTATCTCTCCTTACCCAGAAGGCTGCCCTAAGCTTAATTGGTCTTTCTCATTATTTATATTGCAAGGAAAAAAATGGGATTAAATACCGGGAGAGGAAGATAACGGAGGTTTTGCTGTATAAGATAAATACAAACCAATTCCTGTTTGTTTCTAAACATGATAAATGTGACCAGGTTTTTGGTCTTCCCTATTGCCCCTAAAGTCTTGGGTGTCTCCTGAGGATAATCTTAATAGGATAAAGTGGTCTCTGAAAGGCAATTAGCAAGATTCCTATGAGCTGGACCATGCATAGGCCATACTTAAGCCTCTCCTGATTAATGCTCATCTTAATTCCAATTCTTGGGATTTATTTACTCCTTTAACCTACAATGTATTTAGTTCCCTCAGCTCTGCTCTGTGGTTTGAAAGCATCCTGGTGCCTTTCAAGTCCCTGTCCAGCTGTACCTGTGAGCCCCCAGAAGGGCTGGATAGCAGTGGAAAGTGAGCTTAGACCACAATCCATACAAAGTCTGGTCAGTAGCACTAATTGAAATAATTAATACTGTAATGATGCTTATGAAAAGGGGATCAGTGAGGAAGACACTGGGCTTTTTAGGATGAAATTCAGCACCTTGTGTCAGCTCTCCTGATTTTGTTTAGAGGAATTGTATTTCTTTGGAGGTGTACAATTCACAGTGGAATAAAGCTCTTGGGAAAGCTCTTCTCTTACCATATGCCTTATGTGCTATACCACTGAAATGATTTTTATTTCTTTATTTTTTAAATTATTTTCTAAGACAGAAATTCAAAAGTTTGTCACTTCTTACCCAGTCTTCATCCATGGCTGCATTTGGAGAATTCCAGGACAAGCCAGGATCTGTTTAAGTGTCTTCCAGCAGATACTATTACATATGTTTAATTAATATTGCACCTTTACTACTGCAACTTCTCTGTTCAGGAAGACTCTGCCTCCAGGAGGCTTTTGAACTCATTTGCTATGCTTCAACACCTTTTGTGAGCTGTGCTTATTTCTTTTATGTTTATTTCTGTCTTTGGAAAATGGTGCAGTGGGAAAGCAAGGTCCCTGCCACCCACCTGCTTCCTTGAGCTCAAACTCTCCAGCACCAGCCTGCCTACAGACCAGAAATAAGCAAAGAAACAGCTCTGACCAGAAGGTTGCAGCAATCGGCATGTCCCTCTTGTTCTAAAATTAAATGAGATGCAGAACCTGTCTCAAAACAGGTTTGAGGGGTAATAGAGAGGGGAGGTCCTTTATTGAAATTGCATCCTATTTACACCACATACAGCAGCATCCTGTAGCTGGTAAATGTTCTAACTGCCAGAAGTAATATGTCCTCTGAGGCAGGGAATATATTCCTACATCTATTTTCAGTTAGTGAAAATCTTAGTAGACCACTGCTAGAGATTTTTAAGTTTTCCTGGATTTACAGTACATGATAAAATGTTGAAAATATTAAAACAATTCAATATGTTCTGGGGAGATAAACACAAATAGGGCACTGGAGAGTTTGGAGTTTTGGGTAATGATATTTCTCTGGTATGTTTGGGGGCTCTTTGTCCTGTGCACAGGCTGTTGCTGCCAAGCTGAGACCCTAATGCTGAAGGGACCTTTACACCCAGATGGTCACTTTGAGCCCCTCACACCAAAATAGTGGTGGCTCAGATCTGAACTAGCTGGAGTCATTGCCAGCACCTGCTGACTTATTCCTTCATGGGCTCCCTCAGGATCTTTGCAGTGTGTTTATATGGAATTACTTCTCTTTAGCTGGTTGCACTGTGTGTTGATCTTGAGCTGTCAGCTAATTTACAGACAGCATTCACCCAGGAGAGTGTGTTCAATGTGAGGAGAGGAAACAGGAATTCACCAAGTCCTGTCTGTGGTCCTCATCAATGCTCAGCAGCCAGTTTATTGTGGTGCTAAAGGGAGAGTGTCTGGGACTGCTCGATGGCACCTGAGCCAGGGGGCTCTGAACTGCCCAGCCCAAACCCTTCCATTGTCTCACTCAAAACCAGAGTGGCTGCGTGCAAACTGCTCCCTGTGCATGATCCCTGACCCCTCGAAGCAGGGCTGGGAGTGCAATTAGGCTGCCACAAGGAAGCACAAGTGGAAAAGAGAAGGAGCTACACTAAATGGCTTTGGGGGTTCAGGTGCAGCTCTTGGCAGCAGTTACCTGATGGAGCAGCTTTACCTTGAGCATTCAATAGGGAGGGAAAATTTACGAGCTGGAAAAATGTGCTTAGGACTGTTGGAAATGCATATGATCAAGGAGTTAAGATCCTAAAAAACCACTGCTTTTCCTTGGCCCTGCTTATTGCACAATGTACATAAGTACTTCTAGTTAAGTCACTGAGGCTGCTGGCAAACTTATGCAAGCACTTATGAGGAAAACATATGCTTTGTGGAATGCTGACTGGAATTTTAGCTAATGATCTATTCAGCTCTGGGTGCCATACACAGATCATGAAACATTTACTTCCAATAATTAGCTGTTTTGTAGTTTGGGGCTTTTTATTTTTTATTTCTTTTTGTTCTTTTTTAATCCTACTCAGGCATATTGACAAACATGGCTTTTTGCTCTGCTCTTGGAGAAAGTTGCAGCTGCAAAGGTCCCTTGAGTTATGCCAATCACTTGCAGATGTTCTTCTGAAAGCAGAAATTAAATAGAGTTTCTTGATGCCAATAAATTAAAAAGAAATATTAGGCTGTTATCTCTAAAAATGTGTGCTCTGGTCACAATGCATCAAATACTGGTAATATAATGATGACCTTTTAAAGGAAAACACATTATGCTGTAGCTATCTTTGTATTATACCAGTGGAATGCTGGTATGCAAAAGTCAAGCTATTAAATAGTGGGAGAAATGGAGTGAAAATAATCTATTTTGCTTTTGTCTGCTGTTGCTGTTCTGATAGGCACATTCTTCTCTTTTTTCTCCTGTATTCAGTCATGCTCTTCTTGAAACCATAAAACACAGAGATGGATCAAATACATGATAGCATTTTGGAACATTATATCCTACTGCATTTTGATGAGTTGGATCAAAATCCCAATGACCAAAAGCTGTTGTTCAATAGCAAAAATGAGCAGAACTGCAGAGGAAGATAAGCAGGGTTCTTGTCTGCCCTCATCATGGTCAGAGAGTCTAGAGACCAGGCATTTGCTCAGAGCTAAGAAGATTTCCATTTACTTCTCAGAAGCTCTGATTTCATGTGAGTAGTTACTTTAGCAAAGATCCCTGGAAGGTGTTAAAGTACTTTTGGTGATCTGTGCCCAGATATTCACCTCTGCCCATCACAGAGATGTGGAATCAGAACTCTTCTTTCTTTACAAGTGTGTTCTGGGATTGGTTAAACTCACATTTACAAGTTAATAAAAACCTGCCGGCACTGAGTCAATTCCATTCGTGTTCCAGATACTTACAGGAGAAATAGGACTTAATTCCTAGGGCTGATTTCCCAAAACCTTTTCTACCAGTTTATCCACTTAGAAAATATGGTTTTTTAGTTCTTCTTTTGTCTGCAGAAATAGAGGTGACTGGCTTCTATTTGGCTGTTTCCTAATAGAATGGGCATAGACAAAGATAACTAAAATGTTTTTGAGCTTTAAGAAGCTCTATTTAAGAGAAGAAGGCTTTGCTTCTCAGCCTGGAGATGACATAACTGTGAACTGCTTTACTTTGATGGGAGGGATATAAGATTTTACAAGTTTGATACAGCTGTTCCCCAGACACCAATTTTGAGGTTTGATCCCAGTGAAACTCAGAGCCAGGTAGGACTCCATGGTGGTTACAACAAGGAGCAGTTGCCCAGGCATTGGCACTTGTGGAGGCTGGCAGGAATTTTCCATTCCTTTGTGTGTGCTGGAATGCCTTGAGCAGAGCCAGCATGGAGGAGAATTTGCTTCCTGAGGTCAACACGTCTTTCACTGCCACACCATCTGCAAGGGGCTCTGAGGCAGCACAGGGAAGGGGAGATGTGTTGTGCTTGCACAAGGAGTTAAATAAACATCTCACACTGTTATAATTTTCTGGTTTTCCTGCTGTATAAACAGCTGCTGGTAGCTTGTCAATCAGCTTCTACTCTGGTGCTAGTAATTACATAGGGAAACATTAAAAACCGACTAAAAAAAGTTTCAAGGCTGATGGCAGAGAAGTCAAAAGGTTCTCAAACATTGTTTTTATTTCCTCTCGAGATAAAGGTTTTTCAGAAGGGCCTGGACCTGGAGGATCAAAGGGAGCATTTTGTTGGTAATGAGTACCCATCAGTGCATCCTTTAATTACCGTTCTTGTTGGTGTCTATTAACAAAAACCCACCAGGCTCTGCAGCAGAAAACATTAATTTATGAGTAATAGACAATGTTGGATATAAATCATTCAGTGTTTGAAGACTTAGACCAAAGTAATGTTTAGAATATTCTGTGTTCCTCCCTCCAGCCGATGCTAATTAACAGCAGTGCTTTGCCACTGTAGTCAGCAGGAGATGTTGAATCCCTTCCTTTGAAAATGAGCCCCTTTCTTGGGCTGCTCCCTTCCAAAAGCTCCCAGCCTCTCTTCCAGCTTGGTGTGTCTGGAGAAGAACTCATTTGAAATTTGCTCTCCAGAGCCCTTTTCATATTTACAGCCCTCAAGCCTCCCAAAACTCCTGAGCAAACTCTTAGCATCCAAATGAAGCCTTTCAGCATTGTTATATCACCTTGGGGCTGTAGTTCTATAGATTCCGTGGTAGCTGCCAGTGAGACCAAAATGTCTGCTTTGATTAGCAACATTTCAGGTCAAAACTATTGTTTGTGTGCCTGGCAGTGGATTTGAGCACATATGGCAAAGCCAGCACATGCCAGGCATGTTTCTGGCCGGTTTCTCATGTGAGGATCAGCAATATTGAAGCTCTGAGCAGTCAGAGCTGCTGGAGATGAGCAAGGCCATTGTCCCTGCCTGGCAAGGATGCTTAGCATGTGAGTAGCCTTGGCCAGCTGAACTTTCCTGGGCTGCAGTGTGTGCACAGCATGCCCTGAGCCATGTATTAATAAGTTTAAAAGCTTGTAGCAATTTTTAAAAGCTGGTCTGTATTTGTAAGGTTAAGGCTGCTCAGTCTGGATTAGCTGCAGCACAGAACCAGTGCAGTGAGCACAGTGAGGCACTGTGGAATTCTTGCTCTGTCAATAGCTGGATATGCTGATCAAACCTGCTTGATCAGTCATTACAAGTGGACAAAGTTTAAGTGCCCTTTGCCCATTCATGAGTCTGTAAATGATTNAGTTCTCAAAAGTCAATCTTTTTCCTGGAGGATTCTCTATCATCACTCTCTGTAAATTTGGTGCTATCTGAGCCAGTGTTTAATTTGGAATCCCTGTGAATGAAAGTCATCTTCTGTGTCTGGCTGCATTGTTTGTATCTGAGGGTTCTTTTTAAATTCAGGGTGTACAACTCTCTTCTGATAAGGTGCTCTTAGAAATCTTATACAAGTTAAACTGCTCTTGCTTTTTTGACTTTTTAAAATCAAAACTGTTTGGTGCATGTTTGCAAAGTGGTGAGTGAAATGTTCAGTATTTCTTTTTTCATTTCCTTTTGAAGCTTAGGAAAACTAAATCAAGTTTCAAAGTGTGCATTCGTTTTATGACATCTGTGAGGTGTTTGCCATCTGTGGTAAGTCTGGGCATCTCAGAGCAGGGAGATACAGACTCGAGGTCAGCAGAACTGAAGGTGAAGATTTTTTAAGTTTTTTCTGTCTAAATTGGCANNNGGTTTTTCTGTCTAAATTGGCACTTTATTTCAAAGCACACAGGGAAGAACTGCTGACATGGAACATGTAACAAAATTTCAAAGCCACCAAGGATGTTTTTATCCATTTTTCTTTTATTTTGAAGAAATGGCAGTAATTATCTGTCAGGCCAAAACTGGGTTCTGTTCTAAAGGATGATGTTGAGAGTGCTGGACATTTGGAGGGAGAAAAATTAGACTTAGTGGAAGCTCAAAGATGTGTTTCTAATTCAGAGGGGTTTTTCCTATCAGTATACAATCTCTTATGCACCAACTTAATTATTTCATCATTTATCCTCATTAAAAGTTAGTGAGTGCAGAAATTATTACTGTATATTAAGAAATTTTATTTTATGGATACTGCAAACCCTTCAAGAATTACTTTCCTCTCTAGAAGAGTAAATTACTTTCTTCTGTCTTCCTCATGTACTGGGATGTTTATTGCACATATGAGAATGCTAAATTATACATTTCTAAATTTCAGATCATAATAAATATTCCTGGCCCTCTGGAGTTTTCGAATAGTATTAACCTAAAAAAAAACAAAAAAACCCCACCCAAACC
>VZTT01000020.1:35180-63640 GCA_013400855.1 Buphagus erythrorhynchus
GCCTTGCTGCCCATGGCCCCACAAACAAGAAACAAGAAGCCCAGTTATGTTTATGGTTAGTTTTGTTTAGCTCTGCACCTTCAGGCTGCTGAGCCCTGCAAGCCTGGATGGGAATGTCTGTGGCATTGGGATGGTTGTATGAAATATGATTTATCCCTCAAACCTAGAAGGGAGCAATTCATTACCAAAGCGTGATTTAATTCATTACTGTCATTAGAGCAGAGGATAATTTGCTTATTAGAGCTCAGAGAAGCACTGACAGTGCCCACCTTTTTTCCCAGAACAGGACGAGTGGTGAGGCTGCCCAAAACCCTTTATCCTGGTGTGCAGTATCTGACTCCTGCTGTGGCATGAGATGTCTGCTGTGAAGTTTTAGTGATGAACAGAGGATTTTGGTACAACACACGTTTTGAAAACCTCGTGCTCTCATGAGTTCTGTTTTATCTGGGAACAGCATTGGTTGTACAATTCTACAGCCTAACAACAGTAGCATAAGATACACCAAAGTCAGTGTAACCTCCACGTGGATCTCCCTGAAACATTAATTTTTTCTGTGCCTCAGTGCAGGGGATGTTTTCGTGCGTGCTGAGCCCTAGCTGGAATAGTCACATCAATTAATTGCTCATAACAGAGAAGTACGTTCGTCAATAAACACTTTTTGTGTGTAATTAAATGGCAAACTGAAGGTGAGGGATTTAGTAATCCCTAGGAATATTTGTGAACATACTGCAAATTGTTGTGTTTATCTCCTGCTGGATGGTGAGAAAAAGGGACATTCTTGGTTCCACGAGGTAAAAATAATGAGGAAAAAGCTCTTTTTCTGTTACCTTGGAGCACTTTCTTCCTGTTCAGTTGTTCCACTACTAAGAATTGTGTTGGTGTCCAAAGGCCTTATACTTAAAAAAAGAAAACAAAGGGTTTCTTCTCCCCACAAAGAAACCAAAACACACTCTCATATCTAGAAAGGGAAATAGGAAACTTTGAATTTTTTCAACATGATCTCTTAATACACTGGGTTTATTCCTGGCAGATACAGCTTAGCCTTCAAAATCATACAACAAAGTATCATTATGTATTTGTAGACTTCAGAGTCAGTCAGATATGAATTTAATTGAAGCATTTAAACAAATCCAACAGGCAGGAGTCTGAGAGGAATCTTTCACCAAAGCTGTTTTCCATATGTTTCAAACTGCTTTTGTTGAAAACTCTGCTCTAATACCTACCTTTAATGCAATATTCAGGAATAAAAAACTAATCTGTGTCAGGTTACAAAAAAAAAAAAAACAAAAAAACAAAAAAGCCCCACCCTAAACCAACATAACAGCTTTATGGTAATTTATTTTCCTGCAGGTAGTACCTTACTGTTTAGATGTGATTCTGAGAAAATTTATGATCTCATGTACAGGAAAAAAAAGTGTATTTTTTTCCCCATCATTAGACTTTCCTCTAAGAATGCCTTATTATAAGTTTGGCAGCACAGCAGGATTTATAATATTGAATACATTGTGTCAGCTCTCTTGTTTGCAGGAGGATAAAGTTCCATTATTCAGAGCTTTGCTTCAAATCCATCCATTGTAGTGCAATTAAACACAGTCCTCTTTTTAGGACTAAACCTCACGCTTCAAGAAAATAATCTTTCAGGATGAAGTGTGTAGGGTTTATGTATTACAGGTAAGGCTCATTCCATGAACACACCAGGTCTGAGCACAGCACACTACTGAGCAGCTGAGGTTGGACACAATCTCTGCTCATCTGGGCTCTTTATTTTGTGCCCTGGCCAAGGACCATGTTCAGGTTGCAGAAAACACGTTGACTGCCTGAACTGGAAGGATTTTTTTTTTTTTTTCCTCTTTCTGTATTTAATTATCCTACTAAAAACATGAGCTGGGTTTTGTGATGTAAATAAGTGTTAGGGAAGTGAATTATGTCAGTGAACTCAAGCTATTTACTTGGGCCTTGTGGAAATATAAAGGATAATGTTGAAGGGGATAGAGAGGACTTGTAGGTCTTTGTGTTTTCTATTTTTCTTTACTTTATTGAGGACACAAATAAACATGGTATGTGCCTGTAGGGCTCATGAGTACAGTCATGTGCCCCAGGAGGCCTTCAAGGATTTGGGCAGTGTATGAAAGAGATATGTGATTGTTATTTGTGTTCTTTTGAATTGGGATTAGTCACCTCAAAGGAGAAAAATCTATATATTCACTTATTCTGGTTTGGTCTGATTTTGTTTTTTGCATCATCAAATTAAACAAGAGGATGAATCTCAGACAGGAATAGTTCATGTCTCACCCAGAGCTGGAAAGTTTGGTTTTATTTATTCTCACTCAACTCAAACTGAAAACTCACAGTTTCATTTTGGATTTATTTGAATATTACTGTCTTTAGACAGTGGGTGGTTTACATGGATGATATTTTCTTGTCGATGTGGAATTTGCAATCTTAATAAATTTCTTCAAGGGATTTTAATAGGTTTCTTTAAGGGGGCTTATGACTAGGTCCTATGACATCCAGAGCATTGAATTTCAAATTCAAGGAATCTGAATTTTTGTAAGTAAGTTTTTAAAATACTTGCCCACATCCCTGAGCTATGAGAGCTTACACTGTATTTCTTCTTGTCTGAAAATAAACAAGTTCTGAAATATTTCAGAGACTAGAAAAAGTATAAATATTCCATCTGACAAGTCCTTTGCCTAATATAAGTCCCAGAACTCAGGTCTGAAGCCCATCTGTCACCACACAGAGCTAAAAACAAGGCAGAAATAAGAATATTCACATCATCATAATGGAGTTTAGGAGTCCAATGGGAAAAGAGCCATTTCCTGCATTGTGATTCTGGTGTTATTTATTGTATTAGTATTTTTTATATTCAGTTCATATGACCTTTTTTTTTTTTGCTGTACTTTAAAATATATACCTTAGATATTGTATCAAGTGTTGTGAATGAATGCTGAAAATTTAGTTCCTACTGTATTATATTGCCTTGATTTCATAACCTAAATTCCACTCATAGCTCAAAAATATGAAGGAAGATGTTGGTTTTCTTGAAGCAGGCAATTTGGGGAATTCTTTTTGTTGATTTTCTTCCACTAATGTTCTTGCTGCAAGGGAATTTTCTGAATTGGAGGGTGTACAGATTGCCAGGACAGTAATAAAACAGATGTTCATATAGATTTCAAAACCTCCCCAAATTAGACTTTCTCCTTACAACATCCCTAATGTTTCAGCTCTGCTGGGTTGGAGTTTGCAGTTATTTACAGCCCAAACTCCACCACACTTACAGGCTCCCAGCCTAAAGCTTTCTAACAAGTCTGCTGTTAGCCAGCTTAGTGTATTATTTATAACCAGAACATCAGTTAAGATAAAGACTCCACTGCTCTGTGCCCTGCCTGGAAGGGTTTTCAGCCTAATTACAGAGTCAAGTGGATTTTGCAAACATGGAATAAGCCACAGGACAGCTCTGTGTGTGCCCAATCGGTTCTGGGTCACTTATTCGTGAGTTACTACCAAGTTTTCCCCTGGATTCTCAGTGTACAAACTTCTGTTATTGGAACAGGACTAGATTTCTTTTTGTGAGGAAGGAGATGAGGGTGCCACCTCCCCATATTCCCATTACTGCTGCTGATTCTTCTGTGAAAGACCCTAAATAATTCCTTTCTCTCCTGAAAGCTGCCCTTTTCGTGTGTTTATACAGAGCTCTCGGGTCTTTTGTTTTCCCTTAGCCCAGCTGGATAGGTCTGGCTCTCTGTCATTACCTCAGATCAATATTTCTCACCCTCTGATTATTTGTACTTCACTCCAGTGGCTTGTCAATGCTTTTTGCAGGGCAGTGCAATATTCCAGATGCCATCAGGGCTATAAAAGGCATCACTGCTGCTCCCTGTGCCAGAGAGTGATGTCACTGCAGCCTGTCCAGAACACCTCTCCCCTCTCCCTGTGCCAGGCTGGGATGTGTTTTCCCCCTGTGCTGGTTGAATTCAGGACACTTTCCTGTAACCACTGAGTAACTTATTACGACAGCATTTTATTTCCATTTATTCATCACTACCTGATGAATAAGCATTCTTCAGAAAACAAAGATCTTGCCTAAATTCTGCTTGGAATAATGGAAGGAATTCCCTTGGACTTCAGAGGCATTTCAGTCAGGCCCTCGCTGAAACATTTCAGATACAGTTTTCAAGTAATTGTTCTGTACATCGTTGTCTTTCTCTTGGTAGCAACTGTTCTTTTAATCTTGGATTAAGATGCGTATTTTGAGTCTAACGTGTTCAAATTTCAAAAACCACATGTACAGAAGTTATATCTATTCTTGACTTCTGTTTGTGTTATTGAATATAACACAGTCAGAAAAATAAATTTACACTTTATCCTTGGGGAAGAAGTATTTCCAGACAAGTCATTATTTCAGGGTTCTTCAGAGATCAAAGACAAGGAAAGAGTTGAGGAAGAGTGAAGGTGATATTTTTTTATCAAAATGTAGGTTTTGTGTTGAAAGATGGGAGAGAGAAAAAGAATTTCTCAGTTGTGATTTTGGAATATATAATGAACAAAAAGTTTATTAGTGACCTCCTGACACAGGGTTGGTATTGTTTTGGTTTCTGTCAGGTGCTCATCTGATATAGCATCCAACCTTTTTTGCCGAAATGTTTCTTGAAATAATTTGGTATCCAACCTGGTTCTAAAGAAAGCAGGATCTTATATAAAGCAGTATATAAAGCTGACCTAGTTAATGTTGTTTATTATCACGAATAGCTGATGAAATCCAGCAGAAAATTCAAAGTGTGTAGGGTTTGCAATGGAATAAATAAAATGGAGAAATAGCTTCATTGTGGAACATCCCGTGGCAGAAACACTACTTTTTAAATAGGGGAAACCATGCTATGTTTTGGAAAGCCAACAACCCAAACTGGGCAGAGACTCACCTCTGTTTGCATAAATGAGTGTCTGTAAGAAAATGAGACAATAGAACTGGAAGGCTGGATGCTAGGCTTGGAATGAGTCCTTAATCCATCCTTTAGCTTACCAGAGCACCCAGGCTAATGAGCAGCCCTTTTAAAATTGTATTTAATGTTAAATATGTGCTTGAGCACCTCACTCACTGTCAAATATTCACTGCATGGACAGATCCTGGGGCTTCAGAGGGATTATTAGTGAGTTTGTAAAATACAAGGGTTTGAGATTTCTATTAAATTGGGCAAAAAATGCTTGGTAGCCTTGTACAGGATCAGGTCCAAATCTGGCACTTCACTTGCTAAGGCAGCCCATGATACTGCAGTGAGTGTAAGACACCTTCCTTGGTGCTTCTGGGACAAGTTTATGTTCCACCAAATTTTCAATTTCATCAATGTATCTATTTCACTTTATGCTGGGGGATTATTTGGTTAAAACATTTTGTGATCATTTTTCTCCTGGCTCCATTTATGAGGAATTTTCTAGTGAAAAGGAAGAGGTTTTTATTTTATAATTTATTTAAATGAATATTTTACAATTGCATTTGTTGCATGTACAGAAATAAGGGGAAATAATTTAACTTATACTTGCAGGAATCTCAGAGAGTAAGAAAGCTCTGAATAAGTTTCTTATTCCTTCCTCTCTAACACCACCTCCAAACCAGGTGGTTTTTGGTCCTTTTGCTTGACTCTGAAATTTTTGTTAGGCATACCACAGAATAAATAAGAGAGCCCTTCTGGCTCCCAGCATCATTTTCCCCTCACCCTGGTAGAAAGAACGTTTCTAGGCTATAATTTGTTTTGGTGCTATAATTGTTGTTCTCAATAAATAAAGTAATTTCAGAGTGACTAAGGAGGCATGTCGTGCATCAAATACACCATGAATGCACAGGGGATAATTATCTTAATTGTGTTATCCTTTATTTAGCTGGATGAATGGCCAGAGATCATGGGTTTAGTGGATGGGTTCAAGAACAGGATCATTTTCACTCCACTGTGTGAGCATTTGTGCTTGTGGGGCCTCTGCTCAGAGGATCAATTCTTGTTATGTCCATGACAATAAGGGAGAGATACCAGGGCACAGACCACACTTCCTTCATGCTCCATGTGAGGGGAGAAGCAGCTCTGATCCCTTCCCAGATTAATTCTAACTCCAAGTCCCCACTCAACAATTGCTGAGACTTTTTTTCATTCTGTTTTAAATGGTGCATGTGGGTAAATACCCCTGAAAGCAGTGGAGGTACAGGATTCAGCAAAGTCATGGTAATAGAGTGACAAAGTCAAAAGAATAGCAAAATCATGAATCTTGCTAATTGTGTTTTTCCTTTTCATTTTTATCTCTCTCTGGTTCAGAAGCACAGAAAATCTGTTATCTCAATAGAGACCTGCATCATCTCTTTGAATCAGAATATAAAAGAAGCAGACCTGTGCTGCTGTTGAATAATTCTAATATAACATTATATTGACTAGTTATGTTTAATTGAAATATAGTTTTGTATCTGAGATATGTAGTGCAGATAACCTTGTTCAAGGGTGAAATTTAGCATTAAAATAAGAACCAGAGATGTGAAACCTCCCAATAGTGAATCAATAATCAATCAGTAACACTCCTTAATTAAGTGCCAATCAGTTCTAATCATTGTATCATTTAATGTAAAACCATTTAGTCTACACAAGACTTTGCTATCTCTTTCAAACTGTGACTTGTAATATCACAGAATGCATTTAAAAAGTGACTTCAGCTGCTGGGACACTTGAGAAATTTTACTGGAGAAGATAATTAATCCTAATATTTTCTAATATAATTATATTTGTATTTTGGCTGTACCTTAGCTTAAATATACAGAATTTCTGTTTTAAAGTGAATTATGATACAAGCCTTGACCAAGAATATTGGTATGATTTTGAAAATACCATAATGGGTTTTTTTAACCTGATTAATATCTTCCATTACATTGTGATACAAATATTTCTGGTTTCAGTAATTAACATGCTCTGGAGAGAACTCTCAATTTACATATCCACAGAGGACCCTTATGACCACTTCATTCTATCCTCTGTATTTATGGGCCAGGTGGTTTCCCTGAACTGACCCTGAGCAGTTCTGTGGGGAGAAAACCAGAAGAAAATAAAATAGAAAATGGCCAGTATTGGAGAACTGAGAAGAAATTCAATTTCACCATTTGCAAATAGTACTTTATTTTGTCCTCTGAAGCAAAGTGGAGTGTCCCTCATGTTCCCTGTTTTCCTTGACTGCAGTGTGTGGTCAGATTAAACTGCAAACCTCCTTTGGCCAAAACCCTGAGTTAAAGCAATTCCTGCTGTGCTGTGTGCCAGTGCCAGGGGAATGTCCACGGTGGGATTGAAGTCCAGGGTGTGGTACACAGAGTGTGACACACACAGCTATGTCACACACAGAGAGTGGCACACACAGAGAGTGGCACACACAGCCNTACAGAGTGTGACACACACTGCCTGTGGCACACACAGAGTGTGACACTTTCAGCCCGTGGCACACACAGGGTATGGCACACACAGAGTGTGGCACGCAGAGCTATGTCACACACAGCCTTTAGCACACACAGCCCGTAGCACACACCGCCCGTGGCACACACAGAATGTGGCACACACAGAGTGTGACACTTTCAGCCCGTGGCACACACAGGGTATGGCACACACAGAGTGTGGCACGCAGAGCTATGTCACACACAGCCTTTAGCACACACAGCCCGTAGCACACACCGCCCGTGGCACACACAGAATGTGGCACACACAGAGTGTGACACTTTCAGCCCGTGGCACACACAGGGTATGGCACACACAGAGTGTGGCACGCAGAGCTATGTCACACACAGCCTTTAGCACACACAGCCCGTAGCACACACCGCCCGTGGCACACACAGAATGTGGCACACACAGAGTGTGACACTTTCAGCCCGTGGCACACACAGGGTATGGCACACACAGAGTGTGGCACGCAGAGCTATGTCACACACAGCCTTTAGCACACACAGCCCGTAGCACACACCGCCCGTGGCACACACAGAATGTGGCACACACAGAGTGTGACACTTTCAGCCCGTGGCACACACAGAGTGTGGCACACACAGACTGTGGCACACACAGCCTGTGTCACACACAGCCTGTGGCACACACAGAGTGTGGCACACACAGCCTGTGGCACACACAGAGTGTGGCACACACAACCCGTGGCGCACACAGCCCGTGGCACACACAGCTTGTGTCACACACAGAGTGTGGCACACACAGCCTGTGGCACACACCACCCGTGGCACACACAGCCTGTGGCACACACCACCCGTGGCACACACAGCCTGTGGCACACACCACCCGTGGCACACACAGCCTGTGGCACACACCACCCGTGGCACACACAGCCTGTGGCACACACCACCCGTGGCACACACAGCCTGTGGCACACACCACCCGTGGCACACACAGCCTGTGGCACACACAGCCTGTGACACACACAATGTGCTCACAGCCTGGCTTCTTTGGCAGCCCCAGTATTCTCCTTCAGCGCACGTTTTCTGTCACACTGAGACCAAACAAAGCACTTTAACATCCATGCATCCTGATAATAAATATTTTCTTACTCAAGGAAATATAAATTAAGCTCCTGATTTATTCTGCTTGTATTAAAGGTGCTTTAGTCATTATTTTTCCCATCGCTCTAGTGGCAGCAGATAAAGTTGAAAACCAGGGAGCAGAACACATGTTCCTGTGCTGTTCTGGTCACAGGCAGACTCGTAAACCCACGTCAGATAAAATCAACATGTAAGCAAGCAGCCCCAGTGACAGCTTCATGTAAAGCTTTTGCAAAATGCAACTTTCACTCGCTGTTAATTTGGTTTAGAAGCAAATGTTCTTCTACAGGGATGTTTTACCTGCTGATATCCAAATAATACCACTGCTTCTGTTTTCATCCTCCTGGGGAACTGAGAAATGCTTTCCATCAGCTTCCAAAAGCCGAATTTTCAGCTGAAATAAATCAGGATATGCCTATAATAATCAGTGTTGTTCTGAGATACATCAGCTGGCCCTAAATACAGCAGGGAGGAAGTCTTTTGCTTCCAGCAGAACTTCCCTGTTGAATTAAACACAGACTTCTGCTTAAAAAAATCAATATCAGAGCATACCTCACTGACATTATTTTAAAACACAAATGATTTTTAGTTCCAGATCTATATACCAAAATAGATTTCCTTTGCATTTTTTCCCATTTACTCATAGCATTAGGAGGTTTTAATTCCATAAATATGTTGGAGTCCATCTTCAGTTCAATGTGCAAGATTTAAAGTGGAGGATTTGTAGCAGGTTTTTTATTGATTCTTAGTTGCTTAATAGAAAGACTTGGTAAAAATGCAGTTCTCAAAGAATCATTAAAGGTTTTTCAGGTGTGCTGTATTGTATTGCACATATTCAAATACAAATTTAGGCCACGTTCTTCTCAGCTGTACTTAGCAAACTCTGGAATAATTATATGTCTACATCTACTGTGTCCCTCTTCAGAAAAACACTTTAGATTTCCAATGACATGGTCAGGGACATTTCAATATCCATTTCAATCGTTGTCATTGGCAATGTCCACACATTCTTTGCAGGTGGAACTGTTTTAAGTCCACTGAATTTTAGCTGAGGACCCATTTGAGGTATTGAATTTATGATCAAAATGAATTAAAAGCAGTTAGTGATGGTTTTCTTTTCACATGCATTGGTTTGGTCAGGTTAATCTAAACAGGATCAACTAATATTATGTGTCCTTTTTTAGGGAAAGAAGGGATGGGATTTCTTCTGAAATTCTATGTAATCCTCCTCATATGCCAGTAAGGTGAATGGAGTTAAATTCACACTGATTTATTTCAGCTGGATATATTCCAGGTCTTCTTCCAGGATTCTCATTGGGAGTTTCTTGTACTTCATACCCTACAGAAGCACACAAATTTCAAGCATTAGATAGAAAGAAGACCTTGATGTGCTGGATGTTTAGTTGATGAGGTCCAGTAAGACTGAGTTCCTTCCTGGTCACTCGAGTGCATTTTAGGTTTCCACCAAAATCCTGGAGACTTCTGAGGAAATACTCAGGTGTATGGGAACAAAAAAACACGAACAATTTAAATTTTCCTGAAAAGTCTGTTTCTCTAGAGCCGTGTCATCTGTTTGCTCCATCTACTGCAAACCTTAGGTGCTTTTGGCTTTGATCCTTTGAGCTTCTCCTGCTGTGCACATTTTGACAAACAAGAACTTCCCTGAGCAAGGACTGCAAAGCAGAGTCACACCTGGAACCTGTCACCCTTGTTTTCATTTTCAGTCAGGTTACACTTACATGAAATATAGTACATGACACGTTAATGACAATGAATCCCTTGCATTCTGATAATTCATCTCTTTTGAACAGAAGAGAAATTATATGTAAGAACAGAAAAAAGCCAGGGCTTGTCAAAAATTGCAGGCCTTTTATGAGACTTTTAAGCAGACAATTCTGTCTAGGAACCTGTTTTTTCACCATTTCAAAATGAGCCTGAAATAATTTAAGGCACATCTTGCATAAAAAAAACCCAAAACCAAATGCACATTTATTTTTTCTAGGATTATATGATCAAAGCCAGTGAGACAAAAATACTTAAAGAAGGCATAACTTGTACATGACTTCAAGGCTAATTTAATTTCCACTCCCTGTCAAATGGTGAACTTCCAGTGTCGTAACAAAGTCAGGAAAAGATGTCAAATGTTTCAAACTTCTTCCACTTTCTAAAATACTGAAAATGACTTTTTATTGTGATGGTGTTTCACTGGTTTATGTATATTTTAAAAATTGTGTTCATATACTTATTTTTTCACTGGTATTGTATAAGCTGAGGAAGACAATATTGCAGTAGCCATTAGCTGTGTCTCACATGCACACATTTTAATGCAAACACAAAATTCCAGACTTTCTATTTGCCATTTGTTGCTCCCACTTCCCTAATGCATTGTCTGTATGCCAGAACACATTCTGGAATTAAATGGGACAAGGGAACTGCAGCACAATAGAAATTGCAGGTTATTGCAATTTAAAGATATTCGGTGGTGAATGAAATTTGAAAGTCTGTCATTTGGCTAGTACCAGCAGGAGAGAAAACTTTAAAAGGAATTGAGAGAAAGAAATTTTTAGCAGAGGTTTGGGGCAGGAGAAAGAACATCTAATGCAGGAGAGAGGAAAAATAGTACAGGAGTACAAGAGTAGCTCCAGCTGTGGGGAAATGGGGCTTTGGAACAAACATTTTTGGAAGAGGTCAGAGAGATGTACCAGGAAAAAGCTAGAGAAGAACACAAGCTGTGTCCATGGAGTGAGACTCACATCCATTGTGGTATGGAGAGGCACAAGGAAAATCTACATGAATCCTGAGTTTGATGAGATTTGAAGAACATCCCTGCATTACGTCTGAAGGTGTTTGTAGCTTGAAGACCACTGTGTTTTCCACCTCCCTCTGGCTGCTCTGTCATCTGGGCAGGCTTTGCCACAGCACAAGAACCAATTAGGAAAATGGGATCAACCACAAAAAAAGATAGACCAGGAACAGATTCATACATATTTTTTTTTTCTTTTTTTTGCTTTTCTCCCCCACTGCAAAGAACACCAGAACAATATGTTGTGCTAGGTAATGCCAAGTGAATAGTCTCCCTCTGAACAGAATGTTCTGCTATTATTCTTATGTTAATTGTCATGGGAGATATAGCAAAAAATCTAGTAACAGAATTGGAGATAAACAAGTCAACAGTTCTGTGAAGTTTTCAGTAGTTGAGGTGCATTTTAACACCCACCAAACAAGACATGGTGACTGAGAACACCTTGCATGCTGATACTTGCTGTGCTATTTAATTCTCAAAATCACAAACTGAGAGTTCCTAGATGAAGGAACTCTTTTGGGAAATGTGTCTGGGACAACTGGATGAAAAAGGAACAAATGCTGCTTGGAGCTCCATTTAGTAGGGGTGAGCGCCAGAAAGGATCACTTTACTTCCAGAAAATAGTGTTTGCTACAGTGTGAGAACAAGGCTGGGTTTAGGTGCAATGGCAGGAATCAGTTTGAATATGGCCCTGCTGATAACACATGTCCAGTTTACATAGTTTCCTTTAAGCCTCATAGGAAAGACTTTGGGGACTTCTAAGCCTTATATTTGTATTCAGACAACTATCCAGAGTTACAGAGTGGCTCAATTGCTGCTGTTATGGCTGCTACAAAATATAGTTTTAGCAGTGCTGACACCTACATTGTATTCAGTATTCTCTCGTGTGTCTTTGGCTGTATGTTATTTTCATTCTGCTTTAATCATGGAGCCTCAGAGAGGAATTGTTAGTCTAATGAGCTCTCGATCCTTGTATAGCCTGATTAATGCTGCCAGGGCAGCTTGTTTGTGTTAGAGTAAAGATCTCCATGCTCTGATCTCAGTTGTGGTGTTTTTAGTGTTCCCTGGCTGGTGATAAAAAGGCCAACTGCTGAACAGCTGCATTCACTGCTGTTCCTCACTGCTGCTGCTCTTCCTTCAGGGATGCAGCAGGGGCTGCAGGTCCTGCTGGTTTCTGAGCCATGGAGAGCCCGTGGTGGACACAGGCTGTGGATGCTGGAGATCCAGCATTACCACAGACAACAATTTTCCTAATTTGTTCTTGATTTGCTTGCAGTGGTGGGTTCCTCTTACATATCTTCTGATGTTGTAACCATTTCCAAGAGTGAAAAAACAGACGTTGGGTTTTTTCTTTCTGTGTTTATCTAGATTGGGGAATGCCCTGTGTAGTTGCACAAAGCATTAAGGGAGTGGAAGTTCTTCATGAGATCTGTAATTCAGGTGACTGGGCAGTGTGGAGAAGCCTGGCCCTGTTCCCTGCAGGCTGTCAGAAAGGGCTTCTCTGGAGGAAGCAGTGGCCACTGCACTCATCCCTCCAGCAGCTGTCCTCTTGTCCAGCTCCCATTATCCCATGGAGCTCTGAAGAGCAGCCCCACAGGACTCTGCTCCCAGCCCGTGGGTTTCATGTACCTTCCTACCTTTGCCAAGGAACCTTGTGCCTTTGGATAACACAAGTCCCCAGGGAATGGCAGTGAGAGTAAAGTCAGAGCTGTTCCCTGGTGAAGGTTCAGCAAGGCCATGCCATGGCTGCCTTGGAAGCTACACCTGGTGTGCTGCTCATTTTGCAGGAAGGTCCAGGTAAAGGCCATGGTAACATCAAAGGGATTTGAGCAAATCACCACAAAACAAGGAAAGACTTTAAAGCTTCTATGTTTCCTTCGCTGTCTCAAATCTGTGTGCTTAAATGGTACAGCTGCTATGGAAAATTTCAGGAGAAGGATCATGTCAGGCATCACTGAATCCATTCTTTAGCTGGCTTTTTAGGGAATGCTGTCAACTGCCACACTTGCATCTCTGTACATCAGGTGTTAGGCTTGATAAAAAAGGATAAGAATGTTTCCTGATGTATAATACAGATTTTGCCTTTTGATTCCTGTGGATGTAAAATAATTTCTTCAATGAAAAAGCTTTTATTCCAGGTTTGTACCATGTCCATGGTTTAGGGCCTTATAGGATGCTCAGGGCAGAAAACGTGCTCGGTGGACCTTTGTGAACCTTTTTGTCATCATCTCAGAGGGTGGGAGTGCACAAAATTTCTTGCACCTATATTTTGCCTTCTGTTTTAAAAAGTCCTCAGGAATGTGGCAAACCTGTAAGCAATTCCCAGGGTTTCCAAGATTAACTGGCCCATACACTGCCTTTCACAAGAAATACTTTGCCTCAGCAAGTGTTGCCATTCAGGCGTATCTTGGTTTGAATTTAAATAGCTCTAAAACACTGAGCTCTACCTCTATTTTGTCTAATACAAATGTAGGAGGCTTTAAAGACTGGCCACTGGAGCAATCTCATTTTAATAAAATACCTTCAATTCTCTTTCTGCTGAGCACTGTCTGTTTCAGGATTGCAGCCCTGGGAATCTATTTAGCAAATACTGAATGGAATAATGGCTGCATTCAAGCACTACCACAGCAATGCCAGCTCCTTTTCTATTTGTTTGTTTGTTTGTTTGTTTTGGCTTTTTTGACAGGATGGGATTCATTAGTGGTTCTCAAGCATTTCAAGTCATTCCTGTGTTAGGTTTTGCAGATTTTCTCCCCACTTGGGGACTAGGCTGCAGATCTGATGCACAGCTCACAGCTCAATGTGGCCTGACTGCATCTCTGTTGTTATGAAATGTATTCCTTTTATTTTTAAATCCTGGCTATTTGAGATGTTTTTTTTCAGAAGCCCACAGATACTACAGTTCTGCCTAACTTCAGCTGAAGGTGTTGGATTTCTTTAAAAGATGGAGAGTTTAATCAGACTTTTCCCTTTAAATTACTTGCTTCATTTTCTTTTAATTTGGTTCTACTCTGGAGATTTTATAGACCTCAGTGTTGTGTGCTTTCTGCCAGAATCTAAGGGAGTTTAATGAGTTGGTTTGGAATAGTTGTTTTGGAATCCATAATGGAAGTTTAAGTCTCAGGAGTATCTCAAAACTTTGTCCTTGGCACTATTTAGTACCCAAGAGTAGAAGACCATCACAACACCACACTCAGCTCCTTAAAACACTGATTTTTCTGCTCCTTAACACCAGGATATGCTGCAAATGGTGATTTTTTTTTCCTTTTCTGGATTCTCATGTATTTATAAATCTGCTTTCTAAGTTATTTGTATTTCAAGTTGTTCTGAAAATGGGAAAACAAACAAGCAAATAGAAAAAAACCCCAAAGTTTCTTGAAAAGAAATTTACAGTGGAATGAAATGGAATTGTTTGTAGTAACATATAGATTTCTTTAAGGAGTGAAAGTGGAGAAGATATCCCTTCATAAACAAATCTTTATCTATTTTTTAACTAAGCTAGGGAGTGGCATTGTGTGTTACTGTTATTCTTGCAAGCACAAGCAGACCATCCTTTTAATCACTTCAAATTCCTTGCACTGAAAAAAATGACCTTTTAAAAATGTGTATATTGGGATGTAACATAATTTCAAGGTTTAATGAGAAAGGAAAGTCTGGCTGGATAGAGACAATTTTTCTTTGTAAACTGAAGCATTCATGGGGTGAAGCATTGATGGAAAACACAGGGGATTTTTTGTTGGGTTTTCCTTTTGTATTTTTTTCTCTTTAATCAAATAAGTGTAAAGATCTTATATCAATGGAAAATGGTGGGTAGGAAAGGGGGGTAGTGCAGCTCCTCCAGGTGTTCTCTTGCCATTGCTCTTCTGTCTCCAAGCAGCACCAACACCACTCAACATCACTGAGGCAAAACTGATAAACAGCTTTTCTCTACTAAAAAATGCAAAACCAGGCAATTTATGATCTTCCTCACTACTTCCTCCCTTTATTTGGCAGCATCTCCTGGTCACTATAACTTAAATATCTATAGCAATAAAAATAATGTTAATAAAAGGATCTGTTAGTAGTTATTTGCTTATTTATAGACATTTGTGCTACTTTTTGAAGAATGTTAACTTTTATGCTGTTCTGTACCAATATATTTTGTGAATTATTGCTTGGGACAGAACAAAATCAACCATTCAAATATTTGATTTTGTTTTCTTGCTCTACTTTATAACACACAGCTCCTCAAAGACAGAATTGTTCTTCTTCCAAGATAAATAAGTCAGGGATTTATTTGTCCTAGCTGTATCTTTTTTTAAGCAATAGAAAGAGCTGGGAATCCCAACCTTCATATTCTTGATGCTAAGAGGATTATTTACCTTGCAAAGGGCAGGAGGATCCAACCCCAAGGTTATTTCCTTGCTTTAGGGAATCAAAATTTGACAGACCATGGCAAAAACTGTGTAAGGCCCAAAACTGGCTCTTGGTACTGAGGGGGATTTGTGAGCACTCCACAGCCTGATAGTACAATTCCTTATGAACTTCTGGTCTACTCCTTTAACTTATTTTCTGTTTCCATAATCCTACAGTTTCTTTCTGCTTTGCCTAAACTGGCTCCCAAAGTTCAGTTCTCCTGTCTCTTTAAACAGTTATTCAGAACAGAAGGAAAGTTGCAATGTCTTTTTAGACATTTTTGAAAACTTCATTAAATAATTTATTGTTCAGTTGTGATAATACTTCAAGAGAAAAATGGCCTTGATGTTACTCAAGAATTTCATGTGTGTGTGACCTTGATGATAGCAGAATGAGTGAAATGATGCTATAACATACAAAATGTGTTATTAACACATAAAATATCTTGTTTCTGAACTTGTACTTTTTCCACAGTTTGTGATGAACTCAGGGTATGATGAGTTTATGCAGAGCTGTATAAAGCTGGGTGTTCCCTGTGCCTTACTGAAAAATGATGATACCTCAAAGGTCTCTTTTGTTTTTCCACTCCTTGGTACTTGCCAAACCATCCTCCCCCTTCCCTTCACACCAAGTTTTGCCTCACAGTAAAACCAAGCATGGCAGGCAGCAGCTCCCAAGGCAGTGACCCTCCTTTCATGTCTCAGAGGGCTGGAGAGGGGAGAGCCCTTTCCACCATTCCTTGGAGGATGGTCAGTGGAAAAGCTCACAGAGAAGGGTGATCTATTTTTGAAGTGCTGCTGTTTCAGTCCCATTGGAGATATTTGATGAGAAATTTCCTTTCCCCTCCTCTGCAAGGATTGCCTCTCCTTGGGAGAGGGGTGCTGTGGATGCTGACTGATGACTGCATGGAGCAGTGGGAGTGTTGTGCTGAATGCTCCATGACAAATAAGTCTTTCACACTTTCCAGCAGAGCTATGATCATGTGTGGTGAGCTTGTTTGGATTTTGCTGGGATCATCCCCACTGGTGCTGCTGAGACCAAAATCATGTTTCTTTGGGGGAGGATCGTGCCACCACGATTCCATGGGCAGCCTACAGGTATCAGGAGCACCTGACAAAGCAAGCACTGCTGATAAAGCCTGAACTATCAGTGAAGAAGTCAGCAAGGAAAGAAAGGTGCTGCCTAAAAACGGGCTATAATGTGCTGCTCACAGTAATGCACAAAGAGCCTTTATTGAATGCAAGTTCAAGTTAACAATGCTGTGTTGAAAGCAGCTGTCAGGTGTATAGAAAATACAGTCAGGCAGACATCTTTTACACTTCCTCAATGCATAACCTACGGAAAAGCTCACAGGAGAAGAACACAATAACTAATTGACAGCTCAGAGGCTGGGATTTTTTGTTTTGCTGCAGTTTTGCAGAATCTGTGATAGAATTTCTTAGAAATTAACGGTGTTTTTTGTTCTTTAGTTATTATTAAGTAGATGGATTTGTATGAATCTTTAACATCTGAATTGGGTTTGTGTCTTAGGTTGTAATGACACTTGATCACTTGTTGAAAGAGTTATATAGTGAGTCAGTGTGTTTTTAACTCCCCAAATTAACACTCACAGCAGCACTGTCGGGAGATATCTATCTTCCAGCCTTATCTGAAGTCCTGGCTCCTTGCATGCAACACTGCCATTGAACTAGGGCAGAGAAAAGCTCTTTTTTTGTCAAAAACAAACAGACACAAGTTTTTCAGAGCTTCACGTGCTCTGAAGCGTGTGCAGATCTCAAAGGTACACAAGTAATTATGGTGGGTAAATACCTGGATGATCCATTAGGTGTGCAAATACACTCCTGTCCCTGCTGCTGAGGGGAGCACCTGCACAATGCTCCAGTGCTACCGACAGATATCAGGACTTTACAGCACATCTTACCAGGCTCAGGAGTTCCCAGAGAGTGCCAGAGCTGTGTTTTGTGACAATGCTCAGACTGGGGGATGATGGCTGTCACATTTTGCAGTTGGTAATCAGAGCACAGAGCAGGGCTCATGGATGCTCTCTGGGGGTTACAGTCATGGAGAAGCCAGGCAGGCGAGGTGTGACTGCCAGACTTTCTGACCACAGATTTGTGGCAACATCACAAACTCCTCACTCAAAACCCATTAAATATTCGATAAGCACTGGGGAAAAGGTTCAGGTGGCTCCTATGTTGTTAATATTTATTATAAAGGAGGTAGTTGCAGACACACTCCACATTTCATAGCATTTCTACTGGATAATTTCTTTTCTGCAAATTTATATGGGCTCACATAGCTAATGGCAGAACATAGAATAACCAGTGTAAACTTTGAAAATTGTACTTCTGAAAGTCTTGGCAGAAGAGATTTCAAAGTGATCCAAGCACAGAAAGATGGAAAATAATTTCAGAAACTTACTGTGAATATTGATATTCAGAATTGAGTGGTTTACATATTTTTTTTAGAAATGTGCTCCACTATTGGGAGTTCCACCTACATTTTCCAACATAGTTTTAAATAGCATAGTTTAAAATCATACTTTTTTAATATTGAGAAGGTGTTTTCAAATAGACTACTCTGCCAAATAAGGGGAATAGCATAAAAAAATAAATAAAATAAAGGGACCTCAACAGCCCATATTAATGACATATTCCTTCAGTGTTCTCTTTCTCCAGAGGCTGATGTTGTGCAATCAAATGCCCAATGCATGTGTGATGTATTGTCAAGTTGGGATGACTGCTGACAACTCTGTGTTTTCACGTTTAAATTACAAAGTATTTTTAAGCAAACACCAAATGAAGTTCCTTCATGTGAAGGTGGTACATATGTGGAATTGTAAACACGTGGTCATGGAAAAATGTGTGTATGGAGGTAGGACTGGAAGTGTTTCACCAGCAGCCACTTGTTTTGAATGAACAAACCTTCCTTGGTAATGAGAGAGAAGTCCCAGTTTCACCAATCACCTGGTGAAATCTGAGAGGAATCCAGCTCTAATGCTGCAGTCTGAGTCCCCAAAGCTTGTGAGTGACACTGAAATCTGATTGAGACTGTTCACCGTGGGCTCTGCACAAAAGGTGAGGCATTAAACCTGGATCTAACACCTTTGCAGATGTTCCTGTGGACCTGGCTATGATTTTTGGGATGTTGCCTTGGCCAGTTCAAGTGATTCTTCCTGTGACACTGCAGAGAGAGGCACAATTTAGGAGCAGCCCATCAGACCCCATTGAGCCAAACGTGAAATTGCAAAGCCAAATATGACAAACTCGGATTTTGAGTTCCCCCAGTTTTATTGCTAAAGATTTCAGTATCACACCAAGCCCTGAAATGAACACAGCTGCAGTGCCCCTCATTTTGTAGGGAATCCAGGAGCTGTACTATTTAGGGACTAAATTTGTTAACAACCAGAAGAATGTGCCTATACATCAGCACTAGCAAAAAAACCATTTGTTTTCCTTACCTGTCAGCCTAAGTTGTATTACAGAGCTGGCTTTCACAATGCTGTTGTTTCTATTATGGATGTCAGATTTAAAGGCTAAGAAGCTACTTTGTCTTGTGACATTCAGTTTTGTTGCTTTTTCTGCACACATCAGTACTTGTTCTTCATATTTTACCCTGTTGTAGCCTTGCAGTGCTCTAAGGGGCCATAACACAAACCGAGCCTGCTCTTGAAAAAAAATCTGTGTCCAATAGAAATTTTCAAATTTTGTAAAAAACCCCAACCAAACAGACAGAACAAACAAACAAAAAAACCCCTAAAAAGCAAATTACTTTCTTTTAGATCTGGACAAGAATTGAAAGCTGTGAAACAAGAAGGGAAAAATGTTGACGTCGAAACATTACTGTAAAGACAGCAAAGCATTCTAATGAGAAAACATTTGGTTTACAAATTTGCCAGACTCTGAATAGCAACAGTATGTCTGTAAAAAAAGTTCATAAAATAATAAGTTTATGAAAGCTCAATTTAGGACTCCTAAGAACTTTTTGACATGAATTGGAGGGAAGAGGAGAGTGAAATGTATTTGTGCAATCAAAAAAGAGGAAAACAAAACATTCTTTTATTCTGAATTTTCAAAGTAAACATAATCTGCTTCTGTGAAATGTTTGTATCCTGAAAATAAGAGAAAAAAGATTCTTTAGTTTGGGTTTTTTTTTTTCCTCAGTTGTATTACAGGGCTTTAGATAAGGCAGGTAAGGAAGCATTGCTTTAGCAGCGTCATAGAAACAAGAATTTTTCCTTTACCCTGTTAAATCCAAGACCTAAACATATTGATGCAGAAAAATCAATTCATTTAGTGAAAAAAGTATTATTTACTACTAGCTAGATTCTTTATTTCTGATGGAAACAATTTGTTTTCCCCAATAAGTGTCAGGAGCCGTCAGTGTATTTGGAATGGAGAGTCTATTCAAGGGCTGGAATGAACAGAGCTCTCAAATGAGACAATTGAGAGGTGGGAGAAAAACAAATCATTTTAATGCCATTCAGAAGAGGCCCTGACTAATCAGATTGTTTTTCATGGCTCCTTGCTGTTTAGAGGACAGAATAGCATAATTTAGTGAAATATTTGCACTACAATGCTTGCAAATTTGAGGAAATGGAATTTGGATTAAGCCAGGATTATTTTTGATCTTATCCTTCTCAGCTTTTTTTTTTTTTTTTCTTTTTTTCAAATGGGAGCAGTGTTGACGATGTACATTCATAAAGAAANATGTACATGCATAAAGAAAATGCCTTATTTTCTTTAAAGTGTCAATAACATTGTCAGGCATTTATCTAGGTAAACACACAGCAGAATGATTAAGTCAGGGTGAAGCTGAATGCATGAGACACAAATTAATTTTAGCATTGTTTATAATCTGTACACTACACCAAATCCAGAATGCTTAGCACGAGGGAAAAATACTGAGCTATGTAAGAAATGTCAAAATGAGAGATGGGAAATGAGTTGTTACCTAAGAAGCTTTGGAAAGAACCCCTGGTTTGGATTGGTGAAATCATTCCCAAAGACATTTCCTAACACCAGGATAATGGGGGCAGTGGGAGGAATGGCATTGCCAGTGCTGATGAATCCATATCCCAGTGTGGCCAGGGGGAAATGCCATCTGCTCTCTTGCAGTGGCACTGAAATATCTCCATTTGCTCCAGCACCTCTGGGAACTGCCAATATATTATTGTGAAAATGAAGGAAGGTGAGAAAAAAACATATTTTTGTGAAGATTGGTCTGTCATAGAATCATAGAGTCACAGACTGGCTTGGGCTGGAAGGGACCTGAAAGCTCTTGTTCCATCCCCTCTACCCCAAGCTCCAAGCCCTGTCCAACCTGGCCTTGGACACATCCAGGGGCAGCCACAGCTTCTCTGGGCACCCTGTGCCAGGGCCTCCCCACCCTCTGAGTGAAAAATGTCTGTACAGTTCCATCTCAAACACAATATTTCCAGTTGCAGCTTAATCAGAACCTTCTGAGATCAGTGCAAAGCATCTTTGTCATCAGGATCCAAGCTTGGGCCAGTTCTGTCAGTGGGTACAAACCTATAGCAGGCAGGAATGAGCATCCTCTTCATGTGAGAAAATAAAAGCAGAAATATTCCAGAGAACAGATGAAGCCAGACAAAGAACTCTATGTCCCAAATCTCTCTGAAGGAAAAAAAAAAAGTAATCAAAAAAGCCAGGCTGTGTTTATGGCAGCAGAGAGGTTTCCTAGAAAGGACATGAAGAAGCCACTAAATGTCAAACTCTACTTAAAAACCCTCTTACAATGTCAACTCATTAAAAATGAAATAATTTTCTGTTTCATTGAATAACTTATTGAGGTTATATTAAACCTCAGCACATGCTGTATGTAAAGATCCGAGTTGTGTTTGTATACAGGATGGGTACTGATATTTTGATATTGCTCATTATTAAAAAAGAAAATCTCTCCATAAAATGTAATGTAGGGATCCAGTTTCAGTTTTATGTTTATACCATTTATTTAAAAGCACACAGCAGAAACAATTTACAAAAATAGAGGAGAAAAGTTAAATCACTTCTTCAGGGAGGCATCATCCTATATTTATAGTTTGGTAAACATAACATTAATCAGCTGGAAAATGTTCAGCAAAATATAAAACCGTTCTGGGCTCTAGCTCAGAGAAATATATGTAGAAAAATATATCTAGCTTCTCTACTTCAAAAGGGAGTGCAAAGCTGCAGAACCTGCGGGAAAATCAATTTTCTGAGGCATAAGTGGCTTGCACAAAATTTTGCAGTGCACCATCTAGATTTTTTTTTAAATTTAACTGATTTACATCTGTTCCCCTAACAAGTATCTGGGCTGTAAAAGCAGTCCGGTACTCCTCTAAATACTGTTGAAATGGAATTGGAACACTTGTTGAAAAATTAAAAATAAAAACTTGATGCTGTTGAAAGAAAACACATAAGATGTACATTTCTCCCTTCAGAGGTTTTGCCTTCAGAGATCTTGGCTCTACCCTGCTTTCCACCAAAATTTGGGAGCAGAATTTGAGATTCTTCACTTTGGTGATGGTCCTAGTGAGGTGGTTCACTGTGTAATTCCTGACTTTGTGCAGAGAGGTGACCAATTCCCAAATTTGCTGCTCTTTGTACCAAAATGGGATAATCAGATCAAATCTCCTTTGGAGGCAACACACAGAACCTCCTTTTCTGTGTTGGTTCTGCTGAGAGCAGTGACAATGTATGTCCCCAATAGAGTTTCTGTGATTTTTTAAGAACCATCCCTAGAGAATAAGCATGCTTATTCCCTCTTTGATGTGCTGCCCAGGGACTTCAAAGAAAATCTTATACAAAATCCATCCTCTTAAAAATTGCTTTGTTTCCAAATCCCAGCTACAATTATTAATGTAATGTAGGTTAACTTTTTAGATTACATTTGATTTAATTTTAGATTATGTTATTATTTCTTTGATTGCATTTTGTCTGTACCAATGTTGAGGTGCATTTCTTAGGTAAACTTCACTCCTGAAATGAGCAGGTTGAGTGTTACATATAATCTATCCTCATTTCACATTATGAGACTTTCAAATTCAGATCTTTTTGACTGAGTGCCTCCTCCATCACTGCTGGAGCTTACTATTTGGGGGAGAGAGGGATGTATTAGAGTAACTGATGGGGCTTTACTGGCTTGAAAACACTGTTCAACCCTGTGAAGCAAGATCAGGCTCTCTCATGTAAAATACATTGCTGCTAACTCTGGGAGATTCAATTATAACCGTCCACTTCCGAGATTTATCTTCTGAAAAGTGATGGGAAGAAGAAAACTGTTGAAAGTTTGAAAGGATGGGGAGTTACCACTTTGAAAGTTGGAGTATTTTCTGTTGCTCTGCCTGTTCTGCCTGTCCCTCCTGATCTGTGTGTAACCTCAGGCTGTTTGTCTGCTGTCTGGAGGGTCACTGCCTACAAAGCCAAGTTTTAATAGTAAAGGTGCAAATGCAGATCCCCAGCACAGGTAGCTTTGGAGATTTTGAGACGAAAAGGGATGTTCTGCAGTAATGCTAACATCGAGGTGAATCACTTTTCACATTGCCTTTGAAACCGAAGGATGAGAATGCCTCAGTGACATCTGACTCTAGGGGAGCTCTGCTTTTGTTTTGGTACTGAAATGTCTCAATGTTCCTGTTTCCCACCTCTTGTTTTTTGGCAGAGGTTTGTAGGGGCAGTGTGAGGTCTCTGTGCACATCCATGAGCTCCAGGTGCTGGAGAAGGGTGGGGACTCCTGGCTGGAGCAGGCCTGGTGGGATGCCAGGATGTTTTAGCTAAAGGGATTAACAACTCCCTGGAAGAATTCTCCCTCCTGGGTGGAAGGAATGGACCAACGAGCCAAGGTCTGCCCCTCCTGCTTGGAAGGAATGCTCCTTTCCATTCCTTTCTCTTTCTTTTGGGCTCCTGTGGTGAAACCTGTGGTGCTCCTCCCTCGAGTGCTGGGTACACACTTTATGGATGGCTTGAGCAGCAACCAGCTGGGATTGTCAGCAAGAGCCCTCCTGACCCAGGCACCTTTACAAATAGCAGAAAACACAGAGGCAGTTAATGTCAAAAACCTCCTCTGTCAGTCTTATGTATTTTGGTAATGGCTTTGGCACTGAAAATGACTGAAATAATGCCACTGAAATGTCCATTGAAGCAAGATATAGCTCTGTCTACACTAGAGCTTTTGTCAGTATGGAAATGTCAGAAAACATTATATTCAGAGCACAAATTGCAAGTATAGAACTGACAAAGTAAATTTTGAACTGTGTACTCAAGTGTAGTGCTTGAAACATATTCCAAGTTGGCAAGTTGCAACCAATCATGGAACAGAACCAGTGCTCCAAAAACCTGACAGAGCCAATGTTGAAATCTGAATAATTGCAACTCCATTTTCACAGTAATTTAAATGGCAGAAGCATTGGCAGAAGTTCATGAATAATTTACATATAAGAATTTAGCAATCTGTGGTGAATAGAAAAATAAATGGCAAATCCAATAAATAAATGATTGTTGTGAATTATTTGCTCTGCTCTGATGTTTGCTAAGAAGTGTCTTTTTTCTGAGCTTTCATAAAGCGCTGGATTTGAACCCCTGCTTCTCAGATAAATGCAGTTTTAAAGCAATAGCAGAAAAGTACATATCTACCAGGGGAAAAAATAATAAACCAGCGGTTTGTTAAAACAATACAAAACAATAGGAAGGTGCAACAGAGGCTGTTTTATGAAGTATATATCTAAAAAGGACTTATTTGCCATGCAGCAGCTGCAGTTGCAAAATCTGTAGCCTTAATGAGAAATGTTAGCTGATGTGATGATGAGTTATACACTGCAACAATTTCTAATTAACTATGTATAAAGTTTTAAGATTTATAGAGGAAGAAAAATCTGAAAAGAGAAATTCCTAATTCCCTTCTGTGCCTGTGGGAATGTGATATTATTTTAATAAACAAGAAATTAATTTACACAACACTAGTATTTGTTATCATATAGAATGGATATTGGGTCTGTATTAAAAAAAAAGTTACAAGAGATAGTTAAAATAGAAAAATTGTTTATCTGGTTTGCTTTGACTTTGCTTGAAACAAAGATGAAGAATGCTAAATACTTTTACTGGTTGGAAGGTGATGGTTTCTTAATGAGCTCTGACTATTTTGTAAATCTATTAAATCTTTTTTTTTTTCCATAATGAAATTATATTTCTGACATAATTCTTCAGCAGTATTACATGTCAGTTTATTGGAGTAATGCCTCAGAATTCACCTTGTGCATGTGTGAGAACAATTGCTTTTTTGCCCAGACAAAAAAATTTGTGGAAATCTGGGATGTTTTTGGTGGTTCTTTCCCCCTTGCTTAAATTAAAAATATGTTAAAAAAAATCTCTTAATATCAACATTTATTTTTGTTTGACCTAGAATAAAAAGTCATACTTGAAATAATTGGTGAGGGCAGAATTAAATAAATCCCACATGATCCTTTTACCAAAGTCTAGTGCTGATGTTCTCTTTCTCCACCAGCTCAGAAATTGGGACACTCATTTTGGGTGCAGCTTTGGAACAGACTGCTCAGGGTGGAGTCACCATCCCTGGAAAAAACCTGTGGATGTGTCACCTGAGGACATGGTTTAATGATGAACATGGGGGTGGTACTGGGCTGGAAGTTGGACTTGATCTCAAAGGTCATTTCCAACCTGAACTATTCCATGGCTCTGTGGAAGTGTCTGTTGTGTGACCTCAAATGAGCAATTTACCTGCAGCTCCCAGTGTATTAACACAGATAAAAGTTGGTTTATTTTCCATGGCTATAGAGGAGGGTGTTCTAGACACTTCAAAAGGGAAAGGGGGAGAAATGCAGTCTCTTCCTGGAACAGCAAGTGAATGCAGTAGTAAAATAATGTTTACTCCTTTGGTGGTTTGGAAAGCTGGAGGAGGAATGAATAATTGGGAAGCAAGTCTGGGAAGGAGCCTAAGTTGAGCAGCACAACTCATTGCCAGTTAGTGTATGGGAATCCTGTATGGAAAGGTTGTGTCAGCAGGAGAGGGGGTGGGAGGCAGGCATGGGAAACTGTTCCCCAGGAGCTGAGCACGTTCCTCCAGGCTGCTCCTTTGGGAATGTTTGGGAACGTTTGGGACGTTCGTCTGAGACGTGAGTCATGAGGGGGAGCCCAGAGACTGAGTGTGCAGACTCGAGAGGGTTGGTCTGCAAAGGCAGGAGCAGATGTGGGGGATGTAAAGAGCCTGTATTTTATTTCTTGATTGTTTGTCATGGTTGGCCAGGTAATCTACTTGCACTAAGCCAGGGCTGCTGGGGTCCAGCTCCTGTGAGGAAACGTTCGTTCCCATCTATTGGAGCTGGAATTCATCTAAGATAACTGTTCCATGTCTAGGAAATGGATAGAAGGACTTGTTGTTTTTGCCAGTTCAGGATCCATTTCTCTGTCTGTAATTTACTCTTCTGTGAAAGCTTCCCTGGTGAAGAATGTTCCCAATCCAGACTTGTCTCTGGCAGAACTTCAGAGCATTAATGGACATCTTTCAGGGTTGTAATGAAATCTGGTTGTGTTCAGCTTTGGAAGGAAATTTTCATGAAGAGTTTTGCGAAATAAAAGGGCTTGGAGGTGATGATCAGGAATTGCTTTCCAAAAATAATAGATTAACAAAGTAAAATGAAGTATGGTGGCAGCACTGCACCTCTGTCACTCTCCATTGCAGTACAATAGCAGCCATTGCCTGTGCCATAATGAGTCTCATCAGTTTCCAGACAGCAGGCTTTGTAACAACAGAGTATTTATGTAAAACACTGAGGGGAAAGAGGAGGGAGGGAGAGAATGAAAGTTGTCTGTCAGGCTGAATACACAAAGCATTTGGTACTTCAAAACTAATTTTATTTTTAGTTAATATTCATTGATGCAAGTTCTAGTCTATTATTAAGTGAATCTGGTGAATAATTACATCCATCACTTTGAAATGTTTAAGACAAGTGTGGAGTTGTAAAACCAGTCTTTTGTATTGGAATCATCCCCAAAATTGCGTTGTGGGAACCATGTTGACACTACAGATTGATCATGTTCTGAGTCTGAGGGATCTCAGCACGTTCCCAGAATTGCTCCTGTGCATTGTATTTACAGGCATTAACCAGCCAGTCTTGGTTTCTCGGGAGCCATGAGAAAGTGTAGGGTGTCTCTGTATTCTCATTTCCTTGGCTTCTGTCAGCTTTTGAATGTGACCCATCTGTGGGTGAGTGAATGGCAACTGTTTATTCCAGAATAAAGCATGTGCTGAAACGCAAACAAGCAGCCTACAGAAGCACTGAGCTAAGTTTAATTAGCTGTAGAGTTCATTTCAGCTTCAAACTCCCAAGTTAACTTGCTAGGCAGCAGAGTTTATAATGCATTTCTTGCTAGATGCCTGCTAGACAGGGGAGCTGATGATATTATATTTGTTGCTAGGTGATGAATTCTGATAACCTTTCTGTTCCTATATTTATAAATGTCTCATGCACTCTGCTATAGCATAATTACTTATTTACGCCTCGGTTCCTGGATGGAACTACTACAAAGTTGCTAAGCAGCCCTGTGTATAAATATATAACATCGTGTCACTTGAAAACTTTTGGCAACTCACATTTACCAGATGAATTCTCTGTTTGTCACGATTGTAGCCATTAGCAAAGGGGAACACAAATGAGGGATATCAGTGTACACAAGGACAGAGCTTTATTTGTCACAAGAGACTAATGCTCTGGGAGGGGATGTGAGCTGGAAAATGCACAGATTCAGTGGTATGGGGTTTTTTGCATTCTTTTCTTTTTTTTTTTTAATGGCTTTATAACCAGAAGCAAAGTAAAGATTGACTGATTATTATCTCACCTCTTTAAACTTCATAAGCATTATAATCATTATAGTTATTCTAATGTGAAGGAAAAGAGGCACTTATTCAAACAGATGTGCTGAGGTTTCTGCATTCTAATGCTGCAAAGTGAGGTGAGAGTGTAGGAAATCTGTGTGAGTAATTCTCAGTGCAGCCATCAGAGCATTTGTCATTAGTGGGTTCTATACCAAGCCTAAGGAGAAATGAGGGAAGATGAGAAATCAAGTTTTTTTTTCCTTTATTTGACTTTGGCACAAATTGTGTTGAGTTGACAACTATGATGGCAGCTGGAATTCATGTAATTTTAGGGATAACTGTAATTTATTAAATCTTAAGAGAGTGTCTGGTAATAAAATTCTCAAATGGCTTTTCACTGCACTCTTTTGTTGACTGTGGAGTTTAATACAGGACACAATTTTATTCCCTGGTCACAACATTTTGTGGAAACTGTCAGTTATGGGCCTGACCCTTGTTCCTGAAGGTGACAAAAAGGCTTGGAATCAAGCACTGTCTTGATCCCAGTCTTAGCTGGTGGTTCCAATGGTGCAAACTCCAGGTTGGCAACATTACCTACATGGTGCCAGATGAAGGTGGGACATTCCCCTGTGACAACCAGCCAGCAGCAAATGGCCCAAAGAAGCAGAGTTTATATCTGAAATATAGACTGTGTGAAGCAATTGACACAATGTTTCATTGTCATCTGCTTCATTTGCAGTACTTGTTTAAACGTGGAGCAATTCCATCCATTTCAGTAGCAAATGTGAATCCCAGCATTACCCAGATCATCAAACAATCACTATTGAGCTGTTTGTGTTTTCTCTTGCTTTTGGTTTTTTGGTGGGTTTTTTTTTT
>VZTT01000020.1:75789-98081 GCA_013400855.1 Buphagus erythrorhynchus
TCATCTATCTGCTACCCAGTCAGACTGGTCAAAGCCTTTTCATCTTTCTGAAAGCACATATTCCCAGATTTGTTTATGAGGGAGAGTCAGAAAAATATAGAATTTCTTTGAAAGATTTTTTCCTTTGAGAGACATTTCTTCCCAAATCCATAGACAAGCTAATAACATATAGATATCTGAAGCTTGTGTTCTGAAATGGATACTTATAATGTGTTTTTCCCTTTTNTGTATTACATCTTCAGGTGTGGATGCTAAACATTCATAAAGAGTTTATTCAAGTGAAAGAGCCCAAGTATTAAAATTGGCTGCTTCTTCCAGTGTATGCTATGCCAGGTTATCACAGTTTGGCCACAACTAAAAATGGAAAGTCAGAGTTTAAATGTGTAATTTAGAATTTACAGAACCTTCGCATTTTGCTCCAAGTCTAAGTGCGTGGGAATGAATTCTGTGTAATTTGAATTTTCATATTGGTCTGCTTATCTGACATTGTAAATTCTTAAACATCTGCACACAAACAGCAGCACACATTTACACTCTGGCTCCATGCCCTGGTGACTTTTTGTTCTGCTCTGTCCACTGGATGGTTTGTCCTTTCTTTCCCCATCCTGAATTTCAGTGTAAAACAAACCGCATCCTTTGGGGCATAAAGCAGTTCAGAAATTGATTGAATTGTTTACTTCACACCCCTGCAAGTAACAAAAGGAGATGTGAGATGGCCTTCACTTCTGTGTCCTGGCATTTAGGAGAGAGGCAGGCAAGGTAGTGGCTCACTAGGCAATTAAGCCTGGTACCTTTACAGACCTATAATTTCACAGAAGTATAAAGAAACTTTGATAAAAAATGACAGATCTACTGTCTTGATTTGGTATTTAGACATTCAATTGCCAGCATTCTCATTATATTCCCAACAATATATTAGTATAACTTAAGTCTTCCATTATAAAAACAAATTATCTTGAGGAGAAAGGTTGAACAACCTTCTGAAAGTCCATGGCTGAGGAAAGGTTTTGCTCTGCACTTTAAGCAGCACACGATGTGAATATGGATTGCCAGTGGGAGAGAAAGAACCAGAATGTGTAACTGCAGAAAGCTGATCAGAACACTGAAATGGAATTTAATTTTATTTAAATATGATGCTTCTTCACAAAATTAAATTTTAACACAGTCATACTTGAGGGAGTTTCTTACGTGGAGGAGCTGTGAGTTTAGGACCACAGACTGCCAAATTCAGAGTAGGAAAGCTACGCTTGCAGGAGCAAGCTGGGCACTTGGCTGTCCTGTGCCTCAGGCTAGCAAGGCTTGCTCCTTCTGGTACATTCACAAGAATGTTCAGATGGTTTTATTTTGAAATCTTAGGAGCAGTTTCAAAACGGGGATCATCATTCTCTGGTTAGAAGTTACTAAAACCACTGATGAGTTTGAGACATCTCTGACAGGAGGTCTGGAGTTAAATTTCAAGGGACTGGTTTATGTGTGAAGATCTGACTCTCTGAGAATCACATTCTGAAGATTTATTCAGGTTTTCTGAGAGAAGCAGCCCTTCAATATCTGTGAGGAGAGATATTCTATGAAGCTACAATGTAAGGGAAATCTTGTCAGATATTCTATGGAAGTTACAATCTAGGGAAAATCTTGTCTCATGAGTAGGAGTCGTGTATTTGCACAGACTATGTCAAGCTCTGCCAGTGACCTTTTCTCTTTATGTCCTGTTTGGGTTCTGGGGAGTGTCCCCTCAGAATGTTCCAGCAATATTAATTGATGCCTAGTGTTGAAATCTCTCTCCAGACTACATTTGAAAGCCAAGGCTCGTTTGGTCCCACTCCTGGATTCTGTTCCAACCTCTTTGTGTTGCTTCAGAGAGAAAAACCAGTCTAAATCAGGCATATTCTGCCACTTGCCAGCCTTTCCTCACAGGTGACAATATCACAACATCATCTCAACCTGCATTCATCACCTCTTTCTGCGTTTTGATATTCAGCCCATAATCAGATGACTACCCATTTAATGTGGGATTTAGTGTCTGCAATGACATTGTGAGTTACATGATGCCTTAATGTGTCCTGGGAAATCCATCTAGTGAAAATCACTCCTTCTTCAAGGGAATATAAAAATCTCTGGGGCTGGTTGTCCTGCTTTGGCCTTCCCCAGTCCTCTGTAGCTGTTAAACCAGTATTTCTTCCCAAACTTTTCATCTATTTTCCTATTTCAAACACCACACAGACAGTGTTGTCTTTCTGTTTGTCATACTTGAGAAGGATACAAAGACTACAGTGTCCCATCTAAAGTGATTTTATGATAAATTTGAACTTAATCCTGTACTTTTGCAGTCTAAATGTGTCAGCACGGAAACAGCAGAACTGCTCCATCTGTTTATGCAAGGAACCTTGGCTAAGAAATGCTCAGATGGAACCTTAGTAATTCAGCATAATTCTGCGGGGTTAAGATGAGCACATGCTGGAGCACTGCTTAGCATTCAGTACTTAGAGAACAGTACCTTGTCTAATTAGGGGATAAGTAGTTCTTAAGTATTTCCCCACTGCCAGCAACTGCCATTTCTTTTCTGAAAGCATGTAACCTACATCTGTGAAATCCCATTGTTAATGTTGCTAATTGCAGATTCCCAACATGTTTGGGAATGGCTCTCAACAATGATGTCTGATGTGCTGACTGGCAGTTGGAGCCTAGGAACAGAGTGTAGCTCCTAAAAACTTTCTGATTGCTACCAACCATACTTTGGATGAATATGGAAATTATTTAGAGGTGCAATCTGGAGTGTGCAGAAAAGCTTTTGGTATTCTGCTGGTGAAGGGGTGCAGTTCTTTCCTGCTAAAGATGGGAGATGATTCCAGCTGGCCTCACCGAACTGTCCTATGTGATTAAATTAAATTAACTCCATGGCCAGAGTATAATCAGTGGCTGTTGGAATATCACTTACTATTTAATTGTTATTTGCATCTGAAGGGCCTGTTTTCCTCCTCTTCTGCCAGAAGCATAATAGATCTGCAGAGCCTGCAGCTTTCCATCCGGGGTAGCTGTGGCTATAAAATGGGCAGAGGTGGTTCCTCAGTCACGAGATGGCCACAGGTCTCTGATCACACAATCTCCTGCAGGAGCAGATACTGCATTGCTGCTTTTCCTGATGTCTAACATACCCTCAACCCCATCCGCCTCTACCTACAGATATTAATACATGCAAAGATCTGTCCATCAAATTCCAGATCAGATTCCAGATTGGACTGCAGCTGGAATTGCTTTCTGCAGCCTGCTGGATGTGCCTCCTCCCTCCTATGATTTTGGATAGATGTACTGGTCTCTGTCTGTCTTGATAGAGGGGAATATTCTCAAAAATATTCTGTCCTTTCTGAGAGGCTTTTGAATGTGAGTGCACAGAAGAGCCTGTGGAAGGTGTTAATAGTTAACTCTTAATAGTTATGTGCCTCTACACACTCGGAGCCTGATGCAATCAGTGCTCAGTGAAAAAAAAAAGATTCCACAAGCATTGCCTATGGAGCAGTGCTGGTGAGCAATGGAACATTCCCCATGGAGCAGAGCTGGGATGTGCCCTGCTCTGCCTGTGCCCTGCTCTGCCCAGCGTTTGCTTGATGCCCTCTCACACAGTCAGGACTGGAGTGCTTGGGGATATTGAGAAAAAAGAGACCTGGAAATGTTTTGATTTACCCAGGATTCCCCAAATGAACTTTGCATTCATTCTGAATAATTCAGAGAATTGCTAAGCCTCAAATCCCTAATGGAAAAATAAATCACTCATAAACCCTAGTTGGGGAGAAAATGGCCAAGCCAATGACTGGCAGCATTCTCTCTTTTTTTTTTTTTTTTTTTAACTTGTGTCTTGTCCAATGCTTGATCCCTGCTTTGTTTTATGGAGAAAGTAGGACAACTGAAAGTTGGAAATTTCATCTCATCTGAACACTATACAGACAGTGGATTTATGTATTTATTGAGAGAGTCAGGTTTTGTGGAAGGCAGAAAGCATAGTCAGGCTTTTGTAGAGCCTCATAATAAATTGTGAGTTACAAAAGGTGGCAAGCTGGGACTTGAACTGTGTCCTCCAAGGCTAAATAAAATGGTGTCTGCTGGTCCTGCTTCCCCTCTGAAATCTAATTCTGGTTTTAATGAACATACCCTCAGTATACTGGGAGCTAAAAGGAAACCTTGGGACACAATCTATCTCTGCCTCTCTGTGTTGGCAGCCTTTATTTTTTTTCCTTCCCCACAGCAAAGGGAGTTATTTAGAACTTTTATTTGTTACAGACACAGGGTGAGGGGTGAAGGGGAGTGAGATATCAAGAGTCTGGCACCAAAGCAGATAAGAGGGCAGGCAGATATTCAGAAATTCCAGGCTGGTAGTAACTTCACTGCATGGTGCTTAGCAGTCTTCCATACAGAAGGATGAAATGATTAAATAGAAACTGTCAAACCCTCAGGACATATTTCAGGCACTAGATAGAAAAGGAACAGGAGAAAGAAAAGAATAGATAAGAGTGAGGAGCACACCCTGAGACAGCATGTTGCAGACAAAGTTTAAAGCCATTGTCCAGCAGCAGCTCAGACTGAAGGAAATGAAGTTGCCCCAGTCCTGCTGCTTTGTCCAGTGCACTTTGTACCAGCCAGGAGTTGGGCAGAAGCTGCTGCCTTTTTTTTCCCTTTGTCAAAGCACTGCTTTTCCCAGCACCAGCACTCAGCTGTGTTTGTTACAGCAGTTACAGAGCCTCAGCAGCCTGGCTGAAAACTTCCTTGCAGACTTGAATTCTTATTCCTACCAAGTCCCTGCCTGCACAGATACCTTTTGTGCAAGCTGCTTTCTGCCTGTGCATGTTTCCCAAAGTATCAAAGAGAAATAATGAAACTAAGCTCCTTGGATTTAAACCTTAGCATTTCTTGTTTGTGTCTTGCTCTCTGCTTATCCCCCACAGGATAGAGATTGCAAATATTATGGATATGAGATAAAAAGTGCCTAGAGCCTTAAATCCTACATGTATGTCTTTCTGCCTTAGAACAGATGATAACGGATCAATAATCTTATTATGAATCAGGATTCTCTCACAGCAGAAAATATTCAGGCAAGGAAGTGTGAATAGTTGAGTTTAGTCATCTGGCAATCCAATAAGTTATTTGGAAAAAAAGATCAAGAATCAGCCTCTCTGATATAGCAATCGTTCCCATTAACGTATATTAGCATTTTTCTGTTTAGAATAGAATTCCAAATAGGCTGAAAATGACTGTGCAGAGGTATGGAGATGGACTCTCATATGAGATATTGACAAACAGGCTCAAAGAGTTCCATGTTATTAGATTTTGCATATAGCAGTTGCTGCAGAAAGGGATGCACTGCATAAATAAAATACCATGTTTTGCATTTAATTTTAAGGCACAAAATAGAATAAGTCACGGGGGTGCATCAATACCTATCATACGTTTGAGTTATTATGCTGATCAAAACTGTGTGTGGAATACCATTTCCAGAGAAGCTGGGAAGATCTCTTGCTTTCAGATATGAAAGTGTCCTTCAGGCATAAAAAGAAGGATTTTCTTAAAAATCAAACGACAAAAATAAGTCATTTTCTCACTCTTGCGTTCAGTTTGGCAGAAAGTTTAACATATTAACATTATCCCAGCCTTTAAGTTATTAAGTTGTTATCACTCCTGTTACTTTTGTTATCACACTGCAAACACATATTGACTTGGAATTTCTGAATAAAAAGCTGGGGTAAAAGTGATCTTAGAATTTAATACCTGTGTATTGGTGGCATTTTCATAAATGACTTTTTCATGCTATAATCACCATTGAATAGATGCTATTTTTTCTCTTTTAAAGTCTGCAATGCTACATTTAGGATTTCACAGAACACATCTCAATGTCAATGAAAGCAAGAGCTTGTTCTCATCAATGGGTCATTCTCTAGTGTCATTTAGCTGCCTTTTAAACTATATTTTTATAAAAATCCTCTGTGCAGACCACTTGCTGTTGCAGAAACAACAAAGAGCTTCTTTTATATCAGAAATCTCCTTAACCTCTCTTTTTTCATAGTAATACCAGTCACCTATTTTCCCTTTTTATCTCTCAGCCTGATGCAGAACCTGCTGAAATGGTCAGATCCCAGTGGGTTTTAGCTCAAGCCCTGGCAGCAGGAGCTGTGCCTGGCAGTGCTGTGTGGCTCTGGCTCCTCTGCCCCTCTGCTGGGCAGTTTTTGGGTGTCCCTGCAGTCCCACCCAGAGCAGCTCTGATTTGGTGGACACCCACACTTCCCTTTAGCTCAGCTCTGCAGCCTCCCCTCACCTCCATTGCCAGGCTTGTGCTTCCTCAGGCCTGCACTGAATTTACCCCTCCCCAGCACCAAGGAAATGCAGGTTTCATATACACTGGCTTTGGAGTTTGCTCTGACAAAGACCCATTTATCTGAGAATTATTATGGTGCCAAGAGATGTGGCAGTTGCCATAGCAACAATTACATATTGTGTTGAATACCAGAGTAAATGCTATAAAGAACAGGAGCCACTGGTGGTTTTCATTAATTTAATGTTCCTTTTTTGAACAAAGTGTGACTCGTAAGTTTATTCACTCCGTGTGTGAGTGCTTAGATCAAATGTGTGGGCTCGCTTTCCTCCTCTTTCCCTCAGTGTGCAACTTCAGCATGTAAATGAGAAGTACTCGGTTATTTAAGGAGAGAAAAATGGTCTTATAGACTGGAAACATGAATAATTGCCTGTGAAACAAGAAGGTGTTAACTTCCGTGAGTGTTCAGTGCCTTTCTCTGTGAGTAATCTACATTCAGATTCTATGTGAGCCAGGGATGTATTTACCCAGGAAAAGGGACTTTGTGCTCTTCAGTAGCAAGCAGAGCTAAGAATTGAATGTGTTTAGCAATGATTCAAAGGTGAAATTAGATGATTTTTGAGACAAACGCAGACCTTGTTAACGATTTCAAATTATTTATAGACTAATGTGAAATGATGGGCAAAATTCTTTGTAGTGAATGTATTTTATTAAAAACCATTTGCAAACAGAATTCTTTTCAGCCCTGAGTTGCATTTAGGCTGCTCAGTTGGTTCTCCCTGCTGCAACAGGTATCATTTCACTATGGCTTGATGTGCTTCTGGTGGAAACCTCAGTTTTTTGTGGAAACCTCAGTTTTTGGGGAAACTCAGAACCAGATGCAGTTCTAGAATGCACCCATTTTACTCTCTTTTAAAACATGCTGAGTATCTATAAGACCTCATGGCAAAGCTTTCACAAACCTCAATGAGAGCAGTTACTCAAGGATTGCTAAAGTCTTGTATTTGAACTAAAATTCATTCTGGCACATGAGGCCAAGAAAATACCTGTTTACTTCTTGTGACTGAAACGTTTTATGAGAGTTTGAATGGTGGATTAGTTATCTGAAGATATTTTGAATTTAATTAGTTTCTCTTTACGATCTACTACATTAACTGTCCTTTATCCATGGGAAGAAAGAATACAGTAAATGTTGTGGATGAATGATAAACCATCATGCCTTGGCATATAATTATTTTTCAAGCATTTATTGTTCAGAATCCAGCCTGGAAGTATTCTGGAATAGATAAAACTGTTCCAATCCTATGCCTTAATCTTCAGAGATCGATGGTGTTCTGTGGAAATTCGTGCCAGAGGTGTGGGGAACATTTAAAGAAACCCTTTGTGAAAGGTTTAAATTTAAAATTCATGTAGTAAATGAGAATATAAGTAAGAAAGCAAGAGGCTAAGCATGATTTAGTAGAACATTAGGGAAGATCATAAAGGATAAGTAGATGTCTCTTAGGATATGTAATGTCTCTCATTTATAAAGTGGCTTTCATTCTGTAAGATCTTCCGAGTGCAACTATTAAGTACATGGGGACAGAATGTGTGTGTGCCTGTCTTAATACAAACATCTCTAAAAAGAGGCATTTGCATAGATATCTTTATTTTTGATACTTATTTCATAATACTTTTTCACATCAGGGTAGGAACAGAGTCTTCTTAAACGAGGGATTAGGGAAAAGGAGCTGGCGATTTTGATACGATATTAGAATTGCCATGACAGCCTTAATGTCCTCAAATCTATCATGAAAAAGAGATGCTACAGAAACCAGAAGAATGTGTGAGACTTCGGGTAGAGAAGAAAAATTGTCCATTTATTCCATGATTATTCTTTCATCTGGCACCAGGAGTGATGCAGTCAGTGCACCACAACTACCCGAGAGCTCTCAGATTTATTAGGGAACAGACACAATTCCAAGAGGAAATCAAACTGAGCTATGCCTAGAACTAAGCTCAAAGTTCTTTCTCTTTTCTTTTTTTTTTTCTTTTTTTTTATGTAAAAGTCAAAAAATATTGCTGGTGTTTTCCCGCTATCAGCTTCTCCCTCAGCTTCCAGAGGCGGCACGGATTTGAGAGAGCCATGATAGAAATTATTCACATGAAAAGATGATTCCCTGAGTAAGAGTTTAGTAATTTCTCTCCATTGGGCACATCAATAAGAACCCATAATGATTGCCACAATGTTTCCATGCTGATTTTCACAATCCTAAAGGAACATTTATTATGATTATTACAGTAACACCTGTCTCAGCACACATCTTAAACATTCAGTGGAGCATTACAGGATAAAAATCTACATTTGTCCTCCCCCAAGAATTGATTCTGCCATTGCAAGGGCAGATGGCTCCTTTTAGACCTAAAATTCCTTATTTGTTGATCATTACAATTTTGATGCTTTTATGATTATTTCTTTGCATCTTATTTTGCAGCTAGTTTTTTTTAAAGTACCTAGAATAACTTGGCAACTTGAAGAATGGCAGAGTTAAAGCTTAGAGCAATTTGATGTCTTCATAATAAACAGCTCTGCTAATGCTTGCAGTAATCTTGGAGTTATTAATCATCCATCCCCTCACTTATTTCACCACCAAATCAAACTGAATAACCTTTGCATTAAGCAGTTGATCCATCTGAGGAAAAAAAAAATAATTCTACCACTTGTTTTATACAGTTTCTCACTGAGAGGGCACCTGGGGTTGTGATTGCAGAGGAAGAGAGTGAAAATTCTTAACTCCACTAAAAATCTTTCTAATGGTACCAGTGGTACTGCAGAACTACTGAATATTTGATGTGGCCAGGTAATGCCAAGGCAGTGTGGATGGAATGGTTTGTTTTGTCTCAAAAAGGGTCAAACGTGAGACATGACCTGTGTATTTATAAATGGAAGCTTGGAGTCTTATTTGTGTGTGTGTGTGGATTTCAAATTAGATTTACCTTCTATGAATATAAATGTAGAAATGATCAGATTTTATGGAGCTTTAAGGACTCTGCTAATAAGGAACATCACAGACTTCAGCATTTTCATACTCTCCTGATGGACAAAATATTTTCAGAGCTACTAGAACAAGTGTGTAAAATATATCCATCAGATGAAGATATACAGTTTGCAGACTTACTCATAATAATCTATGAGCTATTAAAAACCATAAAAATCCAACTTATGATTCTTTAATTCTCCTAGAACCCATCTGATGCTGTGTGTTAAATTGCTGAATGTTTGCTGGGCTTTTATTACAGTATTGCACTGTATAAAGATTTATCCTCTAATCACTAGGGAGAAGATGATAGTACAAGTTTGTTTATTTTTAAATCTGTAAGACCAAACCAAACTTTCATTCTCAGTTATTGGCACAGAAATTTTTTGTCCAGGGACTTCAAGGGTGTGATCCCAAGAAGAACTGGGACATGATGAAGGCTTTATACCTGCACTAATATCAGAGTGCATTGGTATTACCTGAGTTTTTGACCAACCCAAAAAAAGAATACTAGCAAGAAATCAGTTTGTGTTTGCACACTACTAATGCAGCTTAAAAGGCTGTATCAAAATGCAGAAGACTCCCCTGAAGCCCAGCAGTGTGGTGCTAAGGCAGCACATCACCTCTCTGGAACAGGGACCTCAAGACCTCTCCAGAGCCAGATCATTTTGATTCGGATATTGTGGAACTCGGGGACAAAAAAATCCAATAAATACAAAATTCCTGATTGGCTGACAAATACTGTGCATTGCAGTTTCTTCTGCACCGAGAGAATATTCTCATATCTGTGACTTTTTCCTTTTCCTTGAAGATGAAATAAAAAGTCAGCTACTTCTGCTTGATAAGAGACTCATGACTGCTGAAAGACTGTGCTGGTGACAAAACCCCTGGTGGGAGGGCCCAGGTTAGTCAGCAATGTGCTCCAGCCTGGCAGCATCTGAAACAAGAATATTCACACTAAATCTGTTCTTGTTGCTGCTCTTGCTTCAAACTCTCGACTCATTCTGTATACTAAGGTGTTTATTACACTAATATTCTGAGTTTGCATTAATCCTGCCAGTCCTTTGCAGACTGCTAGAAATAAAAACCTTAGACTGAATTTCTGGTTTAGGTGATAAGTCTATTGAAAAATTTCAGTATTTGTTTTGGTACTACCTCAGTCAACAGTCATGGACTAATTAATTTTCATCATTGATTATATCAAAGCCTGAACCTCCAAAATGAAAGGCTCATTGGAACTGCTCACATGTATTTTATTTCCAGCTATGCCTGTGGAAACAACACTGATGTATCAGTATGGAATATCTTGCAGGAGAGACTTTAATACACATTCTGTTCAGTGCTAGCATTATAGTTTTGTGTTGAAAACATAATAGAGATATAGGAATGCACATATGTATAGGTTGGGACAAAAGATAAGAACAATATGTGACAACTTTTCAACAAAGTCATGTTTCTTGCATGACCTGAACTTTAAAATTGTTATAGTTGGCTGTTCTATCCACTCTGTTTCAATAACAACTGCAATTTGGTACTAAAAAAGAAATTTGTTTATCCCTGTTTTGGTTTTCAGCGGAGGTGAATTGTTTCAACAACAGGTCAGGGGAAAACTGGCAGCTCTTCTGTGGATAGTTCACACTCTGAAGCTGGTTTGGTCATTAAAACCAGAATTGACCCTCAAAATTGTCCCTCAAATCAGGAATTCAGGCAGAGGTAAGGGGAGGGGGATGTTAAAACTTCAATTTAAATATTTAAATTCAAAGCTGGGGAAGATCTGGCTCTGAATTTGGCTCATCTCTACAACACTCAAACTCATCACTGACAAAGCTACACGAGTGTGTGAGCAAGGCTTGGAGCTTTAAGTTACAGGGTTGATTTTAGGCTTGATTATTCACAAAACCGTGTAATTAATCTGTCATAGGAAAACACAGCAAGCAGTGCACCAAATGCAATTCCCATTAAGTCAACAGGAGTCATTCCACCAGCTTTAATGAGCTTTGAATCCACTCATAAATCTGCTGTGAGGAGTGTCCAAATCAAAATTTATCTGGGGGTGACCTTGATGTTAATTGTTAGTGCTTCCATGTTGTTTAATTGCCAGGAAAACTGAATGCATTAGTGGGACTATCATATGGTATGGTCCTTTCTATTGGATACTATTAGCATCAAGTTGATATATGTAATATTAATTGTGCATAATGTTAGTGGGTATTCACAGTCTGCCAGTTATATCTTGTGTCTGTGAAACAGGAGAAAAAAACCTCTTCAGTTATTTTTAATGTCGCTTCTGCCTTTAGCTGAATCCTTGCAAAATTAATGTTTTTTTGATCAAGCAGCTCTTCAGAGGATCTTAGAAGTTTCGCATTTATTCAGTGGCTTTTAATCCCAGATTTTGTGTACTGACTGTAATTACTTTAGAATTATATCTCAAATTTGTAAATAACATAAAGGAGATTCTGTTCAGTCCTATGATGTTTATTAAATTTAACATCTGCCCGAAAAGTTCAATTATCTGTATCCCAAATGGAAATGTTTCCTTCTTTAACGTGTCATATTTAATTCAATTAGAGGAAAAACATGGGGAATATATTAGAAGTACAAAAGGGAAAGGGTTCCTGTAATTTTTGTCTACTACACAGAAAAGTAGATGGTTTACTTGAGGGACATAATTACTGTAGCTTCTAGGGGTATAAAAATATGGGAGAGTTATAGTTGGAGGACTGGGGTGGAGAAATTAGTGGTTTTGTTTAATGGCTTTCCAAATTCCTTGTCAGTGCTGGTAATTATTGTGTCTTTTCTTTTTGTTGGCACTCAATGCATTAGGCTGCACTTAGGATCATTTTATTAATGGAAAATATGTTTCTGAACAATTGTGAATTAGATAAGTGGCTTGATTAAAACTCATTCTTTAAAACTATAAAATGAGAAAATAAGGTGAATTAACCTTGAGTCTAGACAGTGGGAAGATAAGACTCTGGTTTCCAGTGGGGGTGTGTGCTTAGGAGAACGAAGGGAGAGCAAAACCCTCCTGCCTTGGCATTTCTCCTTCATTTCACTGCAGTATTGGAGCACAGAGAATGATTGTGGCTTTAGGAAATACATGCAGGAAATACAGCAAAGAGCTTCCAGAAGAAAACCCAAGCTGGGCAAAAAGAAAAGGTGTTACTACTGACAATCTTCACTTTGATACCTCTCTGTGTCCAATCATTGCAGAAAATGGAGTTATTCAATAAGCACATTAAAGGTGAGGTGTTTGGGTGCAGGGTGATAAGAACCTTTTACCTTTGCTGCTGGAGACTCAGCAATTCAGAGATTGAGGCTGTTCCACTGCATGGTTGAACTTTATTCCATCTGCTTGGTTGTGCCACGTGAGCCCAGCTCCAGGGCCATGTGCAGTGGCACCCTGGAGCTCTGGATGGGCCCTGCAGCTCTCCAGCTGCTGCTGCCTGGCTTGGCTTCTCCCTAGGAAGGTAATAAGAAATTTAACTCATACCATGATATCCCAGCAGATCTTTGCCTTTACCTTGTGCTCATCTCCAACAAATTTCCTCTGATCTTTGGCACCCCGTTAGCATCATTATTATCTGGTCCAAGGAGACTAATTTGTAATTTTTTGATAACAGATTTATATGTGTGAAGTGTATTCTTCAAAAATATCAGTGGAACTGTCATGGAATGCAGAGTTCTGTGGGACTCATTTAAGCAGATGTCTCTCTCTCTAGATATATGTGAATGTGCTACATGGATTTTGTCTCAACTAATAAGCATGAATTATACATTCCTAAATACTTCTTCCATTTATCAAGCTTAATGTTGTTTAAAAAAATCTGAAAACAAACAAACAAAAAGTTTAGAAGATTTTCTTTTAACTTTCCCCATGCTGTAACTTTTACCATGGGATGACAAGTACTTAAATTCACTGTAATAATTGTCTAATAAAAACGGCACACTAAGCATGTTTTTCCAGCAGAAATTTTCATTTTGATTCTCAATATTTCATATCTGACACTGTGCTAAATGAGAACATGGCTTAACAGTTGATATTGATTTACACGTCATTTTTTCATTTCACTTTCCTATTCAAAAGGAATCAGTGCTGACAAGTTAATGAACTCCAGGCACAAATACAGAGATAAGCCACAGGATAGGTTTAGTACCTGCCTTGTTCTAATTATGAAAGGTTTTCTTTAGATGGCTGTTTCATGTTCACTACAGGGAAACTGGAATAAAGTGACTGTCAACAAAGCAGACACTTGGAAAAGTGACATAATAGAGGGCTATTTATAGAACTTCTAAGCAAGTCTACGTCAATTTATCCCGGTATTTTTTAGTCTTTAATATTTACAGGTGGAATGCAATTAAAATGAAAGTTCATTGAGTCCTAGGGCTCTATGTTGAATGAAGGTTCATAAAACTATGCTACCTTATATAATCTATTTTTAAGTTAACTTTTTGTATAAATTAATGGCTTTGGACAGTGGCAGTAGAGATCAGGACTGTAGAACCAGCTCTCAGAACATTTTTTCCCTGAACTTCTTTTACACCTTTGGCCCCCAATTTCAGTTAATATACCTGGTATCTAAGAAGTTATTCCAAGTTCAGTTTTGGTGTTGTTTTACATGGCTAAATTGGTGAATGTGATCGAATTGGTATTTTGGCTGGTACATCCTGCTGCTGGGAGATATGAGCTGGTCAAATCTCATCAAAAAATAAAATCCTTTTTTGTAGCCTTAAGGGTAGATTTCCTCTATCCATACAACTTGAAGCTGCTTACAGAAGTACTGTAAAACTGTAAAACTGAGTTTTACATTGAAACCAACCTATAGAGTGAGCAACCCTGAAGTACCTTTGGTGCTTTGGAGGAGGAGCAGACTGTGGTACTGCTCTGTGGTGTAAATTTGCTAAGAAGCTAATTCTCCACCACCTGGGAATTTTCTATCAGACACTTCCTTCGCTGCCAGCAGTGGTAGAGATAATTAATCTGACCAGGGAATTTGGCCACTGAAGTCACTTGTGGACTTTTGGAATTAAAGATTCTCTAAATGTTTGCATGACTAACAAGTCCTGCAGAAGTGGAGTGATGGAAGAGAGAGAAGCTGTGGATATTCACTGGCGTGGGCAGCACATGTCTGTGGTGACCGAAAAAGGCAGGGGACAGGACGTTCCATGCTGGGCACCAGGGCTCTCTTCCCAGAGGAGCAGGGTGGGGAAGGCTGTGGCATTCTGCCCTGGATTCCAGCTGCATGCCTTGCCCAGCCCTGCTCTGGCAGTGGGAATAAACTCTTGTCTCTGAGGAATACACTGATGGTGTTGGGCCAGCACAGCAGTGGCATAAACACAAGTTTAAGGCTGTATTTACAGAGCTGTGCCTGCACAGTCTGGGACACCAGTTCTGCCTCGCTGCTGTGCTGATGGTCACAGAATATCCTAAATTGGAAGGGACCCACTGGGATCATCAAAGTTCAGCTCCTGGCCCTGCACAGGACACCCCAACAATCCCCCCCTGTGCCTGGGAGCATTGTCCCAACACTTTTCCAACTGAACATGATGCTGATGGACAATGACAAGGAGCAGTGGCTTCTTGGCTTCAGGGGGCTCTGATTCTGCAGGAGGAGGGAAAGAGATGTGCAGTAGAAAAAGTACCTTTTCCTCTCTTCTACCCCAAACAAAGCTCAAAAGATACCTAAGGAGAATCAGCAGCAATAATGTTGTTTATTAAAGATGAGAGGATGAGAGGTTGAAATGAGTATTTTTCAGATCCTTCCCCAGAATTATTATTCAGCTCTTGCATGGGGATAAGTCTGATGAAGGATTTGTTTCTTTGTCATTTTAGTATCATTCATGTTTCCCTAACAGAAGAGAAATGTGAAATGACAAAAAGATTGTTCCTTATTCCAAGATTAAAGTTTCAAAAGCTTAAGATTTGAACTTTACTTAAATCTTTTGAAGATGCTTGAAAAGCTATTATGCAATTACATTTTTCATTTCATCTGCAATTGGAAACAATACTATCAACATAGCATAAAAATATTGGTTTTATCTTGTTTCTATTTGTATTGCAAGGGTAAATATTTCTCAGGACTTCCAACTCAAATTTTCCAGCTCAAGAATTTTGTGATTATTCAGGATAAGCTTCAAACAAGCCTATGAAATCCCAGCTATTTGTTTGGTGCAAATGCAGATATCCTTGTGGAAGTGTAGTCATGCCTGACATGAGCAGAGAGTTCACTTAAAGTCTTTGTTGTTTCAAAAAGTAATGAGAGTTTCAGTGCATTTCTTGGATTTTTAAAGAAAGTTTAAATATTACCTCAAGGAGGTGGAGATAGATGGACACAGAGCTGTCAGAATTAATAATGAACAACAGGAAGAAATTTTGTTTGCATAAATTTTCTAGGAGAGAAATTGGGAAGAGGAGTAAGGGACAGAGCAGAAGAGAAGTATAGGATCATAATGAGACAAAAGTTGTGACACACAGAAGGGGTCATGAAGAGTCCTAAAATTAAAAATAAAAGAAGGAGGGAGGAGAGGAGGGCAGAAGTAGCTGGATGGAAAATCAGAGCTCAGGAAAACAATAACAAAAACACTGTATTAAAAAAATACTCTATCAATTCTTACAGGTTTCCTTAAATTGTTCATGCCCCCTCCCTCTGTTTTATTTCCCTTTGCAGCCTGTAGCATGAGTCTCATAAAACTTCACTAAGATTATAATGCAATACCTTGGCACCAATCTCTCTTGTTTATGTGTCCATTAGTTCAAAGCCACAGACAGGCAATTTATTGGGTATGAAAAATGTCACCTATGGCACCCTCATTTGCATCTGAAAATTGATTTTTGTCACACTGGGATTTTAAGACAACCTTTTTTGGCAGCCAACATTGCCACAAAGCATAATAAAAATAATTATGTGACCACAAAAGCAGGTGAGGTTCGCTGTAAGTTTTGAGTCTCTAGGGGACTGCAGTTGGCAAGGCATTATTGATGAGCTTGTGATCCTTCTTGGTGATTAAATATTGACACCTAAACTTTAAACATTACTTGAGATTGCCAGCAAAGTGGATAACAACATAATGGGATTGATAATGTTTACTCAAACATTCCAGCATGATAGCAGAATATTAGTGATGTCACTTGAACAACTGAACTATTAATTTAGATTTTTTTTAAACTGTTAATTACTGAGCTATAGAATATTTTAAAGGAAGTATTGCTAAACACCTTTTGAGGTTCAGTTAAAACGTCACCAGCTTAGCAATTTTGCATCTGCTAAGTCAATTAATTAATTCATTTTCTACTTTCTGATGTGTTTGGCTCTTGGAGTTTGCCAAGTTTTTGTCTCTTACTGATGTGATGGTTAACGTACATGGGAAGGTGTCATTTTCCATTGTGATACTGAAAAATCCTATTAATTATCAGTGTTAAGTTGTTCAAACATTTTCATTAGTTATTTTGGCAAAACAATTCCCCAGGGTGAGTTATATTTATATAACAAATTCCTTTAAAGCTGAATCAACCATAAATGGATTATGCAAACTTGTTTCCTTTCTTGTAGATAAATTGTTTTACAGCAGTGTTCATTATGAGAAAGTCCTTTGCCCACTGTAGTACTTAATCAGCACAGAATAATCTACAGCTTCAGTTTCAATGGTAAAAAGGCACCATTCTTTAATATGAATCCAGCTTTTAATCTTAGCCCAGGATGCTGGTTCTTTTTTTTTATGCCTGATTTAAGCACAGGCAAAGGGTGGTGATTTATAAGCTCATACTCCTTAAAGAAAGTTTCTGTATGCAGTTATGAAGGGAACAGCATGCTGTTGAAAATGGGTGAGCATGATCTGACTGAGATGTGTGTTGGAGAAAGGATGGAGACAAAAAAGTGATTCTTTGGCATTTAAGAAAAGTGTGATTTTTTATACAATCCTAGCACGCAGTGTAGAAATTTGGGATTACTGAAGCATTTGGTTTTGTTAGAATATAAATTGATGCCTTTGTTTTCTGAACAGGTTTATATTTAGTGTTTGAACAGTTCATTAATAAGCCCTTGGCATCTGACTGCACTCTGAGAGGTGCCCAGAGTGTGACACCACTCCTGGGTGGTTCCATGGAGCTCCTTTGCTGGGATTTATGAGACAGAGCATTAAACAGTAACCAAGGACTGCACACCCATATTTCACACACACTCAGGGCTGTCTCTGCCAGCAGAAGGATTTGAACTTAATCATGGGTTACTCATAGTCCACTCAAAACTAAGCTTATTTTAAATCATGAGTGGCACAAATATTTTGTTCTGAAGTCAGGCTGCAGCTGCCAGGCACTGGCTGCCATTTGGGACCCACTGGCATTTGTTCCTAGCAAAGATGCCAGCCTGAAAAGTACCAGGAAAAGCCTGGGAGTACCAGGAAAGCTACTCAGAGACTTTACCTAATTAGCAGTGGGATTTAGTTCTGTCAGCTATCACAAGTGTCACTAAAAATCAGACCCAACACTTAAATATTAGCTTGTGGCACCAGAATTCAGAAAAAACCCTCAGAGATATTTTCTTCTTTGCAAATGATTTTTACTGCCCTTGCACTCTGGATTTAAATTTTTATTGGGGAAAAAAAAAACCTCCTGTTATTTTCTAACTTTTTCTTCACTGTTTTAGCACTATTTCCTCCTTCAGGGTTTGTTAGGTTCAGTCTTCTGGACTCTGGCTATACTTTGAATGTGAGATTTATAGTTGGTAGAAGTAGCCTGGATCACAGTCTGAGTGTGCTCAGTAACATTGTTTGACCATATTTGGTTCTCTTCAACTGAAAGGACCAGTCTCTGCTGGTAAAATTCTATATTTAGTTTTGAACCAATGATTTCACTTTTATAAATTGTTGCATCCAATAGAGAGGAAAAATCATTACTATCGGTGCAGAAACACTTAGGCAAATACAAGTGTTCTTTTACAAAGTTAAAAGCAAAAATATATGAGTTTCCAATTCCCTCATACTGATAGAATCAGCAGAAAAATGACTCTGTTGTATTTTATATAATGTACAGTGAAATACCAATGAATACTTTTTTCAATCTCATTGAATGATACCAGGCTGTTACCATCAATATGAACAAAACTACTTGCCTCTATTTCTTTGCTTGCTCAAAACTCTAAAATAAGAAAAATAATCGTTTACTTGAGCTCCCTTGAATTTTCTGACCTACCCACCTATGTTTTAATCTAGAAAAGTACCATTCCCTGGAAAGTACTAATCAACAGAAGCGTTTCCATTGCATGGGTTCATTCTCCACAGCATGACTATTCCAAACCTCATTTCATCTTTTAAATTTTTTTTTGGTTTTGTAATTTATGCCATTACTCCTCCAAGTGGCACAGGCATCACTTCCCGTCAAGTCATTCAGATCACAGAGATAACCTTTTTGTTTTCATCTTGTGCTCTAAATGTAATAAATCAAATCCTTGCCAAAAGCAAGTTCTGAATTTTATATCATGAAATTTGCATTTCATGCTTTGTTGCTTATTCACAGAAGCCATCCAATCTGAAAAGACAAATAATGCCACATGACTTGTGTAACTAATACAGACAAATGTTTCCAAGCAACTGCTTGAGCAATCTGAAGATCAAAAATTACTCATCTGAAAAACTTGCGTATAATGGTAGATAATGTATTTGTTCACAGATTTCAGGGTCTGCTAATGGACAGTTTGTAAACTGAAACAGGACCAAAAATGTATCAAATTAGGAATGCTGCAATTTATTAACTTGTCTCTATTAGATAGCTCCAGAAAATAAAGCTATTTTAGGCTAAGAAAGTCATACTGTGCTTCACTGCTCTGCTCAGTGATCAGGCAAGAGCAGCCAGCCAGACCCTCAAGCACAGCGCTGAAGGTTTGCTTTTGGAGCTGGGATACCAAAGGGAATGGTGTGAAGAAAGTTGAATAATAAACAGTTGAATTCATTTTCTTGCATTCCCTGGGAATTCTGCACTTTCTAGCAGCTGCATGCCGTGCCTGTTCTGACACACGTGGTGGTCTTTGGTCACATTTGTACCCGGCATGTGCAATGAGAACTGAGAATCCATCTTACAAATTCAGAAAGACATTTCAATACAGTCCACTCGAGGCTCTTCTGGGGCTGGCTGCATGGTGGATAATTATGAGGGGTAGAGAAATATTGCTGATTTAGCTCAAGTTGTGAGAACCCAGGTTTTCAGTTCTAGAATTGTCCTGTTTAAATTCCAATATGTCAGTACAGGCAGCAGACATCACAGGTCTGGCTTTAATGACTTCAGTTACTTTGGGAGCAAGAAAATGCATATAGATAAAAATAGAACTTATCTGACAGAAATGAACAAATATGAAATATGAGAAAAAGGTAAAGTGGAAATAAAGGGGTGGATAATCACTTTTGGTCAGAGCCCAGGCTTTTGAATGCATTTGAATGTATCATTTCTTCCTCAGAAACACACTGGATTAGAAATCAAGACCTGAGCAGAGTTTTCAGATCCATAGAGTGCTAAAATAACAGCATTCATTGGAAGGTCTGTGGGAGCAATTCTTAGAACAACACAGAAGCTGTGTCTCCTCTGTCCCCTGTGGCTGGCTGTCCCTGCTCAGCCACTGCACTGCAGTTAGCAAGGAGCACTGGCGTGCTCCAGCCCTGCTCTGACAGCTTTGGGAGCATCATTTCCTTTTAATAATCTTGGATTCTGCTTCCCACTGCTCAGAAACACAGAGTGGGAAGCCCATGGCCAATGCCACAAAAACAAGTAGCACTGGAGTTGCCAGGCAAATGACATGCAGGGAATAAGTCTGGATCTGTCTTCTCTTGGCCAAGAAACTGTAATAAAACCTGTTTACTTGGTGTTTGTGTAGGTGGGGACTGTTCTCATACCATGGAGATGCTCAGTTAAAGGTCAGCAGGTGTGAACTAAGGAATATAAATATTTCTGTGCTCCTCTGGCTGCAGGTTGTCAGGGCAAGATGCTCAGATTCAAACATATGAATTGGAATGATTTAGGGTTGGGAACCCTCATGTCACATTTCATGTATTGTAAAGTGTACTTGGCTTTAGTTTCAGCAGTTATAATCCAGAAAAAACATCTTCAAACCATTGTAAACTATGACTCCTGCCATTTTAGGCTCTTCTCCCTGAAGTATGTGGCAATTAATATTGTTAGCAGCTTGATGTTACAGCTCATGAATCATTGATCTGTTCCAGTACAGCAATTAATTTGCCTCTGGTTCCTGACAGGTACACTCTTTGAATTTCCTGAAGCAGACTTAATTGCCAGCATGTGATTAAGGAGAAATGTGAGAATCCACAAAGATGTCCAAACCTGTGTCTGGGTCTCCATCTTGCATGTTTCACTTTTCTTGTGGGAATCTTCTGCCAAAAAAAAGCTGTGCTTTGATTTCCCACCCCGAAATAGATACAGCAAAACCAAAACAATGCTGCTATTTCTAGCCAGCACATTTTATAAATTCTGCAGAAATTAAGTCTAGAAGTCAAATTTGAGCGAATTACTGGGGGGGGGGTTAATGTCTTGGAATTAATACTTTTTAAAACTTGGTTTACTGCATGTGAATTTTTAGACACCTTTCAGCTAAGTCAGAACTTCAACTGGGTGCTCTCTTCTGTAGTAACACTATGTGGGTCTTTGAGACTGTCCAGACTAATGAAAGGTTTAGAACCGAGGCACTGTCCTGTGAATTTAATTGGGTCACTGTGGTGGGAACAAATAACATAGGGCATGTTTAGGTCTTGTATTCTCACCTTTGAAACATGCAGCCAAAGAGCAGCACGAAGACCAGCAGCACTCAGGTGATAATGAAAAGCCATCCACAAGGCACTACAGCACTCTCTTTATTGTGCCACACAACAGAGTTAAGCTGCTGCTGTCGGGCAGTTACTGCCTGTTGATTTGTGTGGAAGAGTAAAACTACAAATTGTGAAGTGGATTAATCCACTATGATTTCAACTTTTTGGACTCAGTTAATGCCTGTTAATTAATTTGTTCCGAGTAGGTGGACCAAGAAGTGAAGTGGATTAATGCACTAACATTTCTTCTTTCAACCAAATTTGAAATCCAGCCTGGTGACTGAGGAGCTTTGCTGAAGCCTGGATCTAAGTGGGCATTTTGTCTTCATCACAGCCCACAGCTTCATTTGTCAGCCTGGCAGCTCCTGTACTCAGGAATGCAGCTCTGGAGAACACCTTGCATGCATAGTCAGCTCTAATAGCATATACCCAGACTTTTTTATTGTGATCTAAACTTAATGCAGCCCTGCTCTGCAGTCTTGGGCTAAATTATTTTTGCTAGGAGTTAGTAGAGCAGCAAGGGAGGGAGGAAATCATGCAGGCATGTGACTGTAATATTATACATGCAAGAGAGTACCAGTTCTAATGGAAATTACTGAAAGTCCCTCCCAGTTAAACTCACCTTGATTGCTCCAACTAGAAACAGACTTCTCACACTCTTAACAAATGCATTTTTTTGTTTTGTTTTGTTGGTTTTGTTTTTTGTTTTTTGTTTTTCAGCATAAGGTAAATGGAAATTTGTCCATAACTGGGTCTCCTCTATGTGATTAATGCTGTGCAAAGAGCAAGATTCATCTGGAGGTGCCCAGCTGATGCACCTGCCCAGGTGTCAAGTGACCAAAATGTACAGGGGAAGAAATGTGGTTGATGTGTCCATTCAGGCAGGGGCCTGGGACTGCAGCTGCTCAGTCATTTAACAGCACACATGGCTCTAACATACACTATTTTTGCTTCAGGGTATCATGGAATTGCTTTTGTGCAGCACTTTTATATATGCAGTGAATTCCATAGCATTTAAGCCCAGAATAAGGATATAAAATGTGTTAGTTTTCTGCACACAATTACAGCTGGCTGCCCTGCAGCAAGAAATAGAAACCCGGTTTTCCAAGGTAAAACAACTTCTGCCATGAATAATATTTATTTTACATAAGAAATAAACTTTATTAGAAATTGTC